>JAQZBX010000327.1:46910-62157 GCA_029593785.1 Cabassous unicinctus
GTCTAAAGGAAATTATCACCAGCTACTCTCCTGACAACGTTCTTCCCCTAGCAGATGGAGTGCTTAGTTTCACTCACCATCAGATTATCGAACTGGCCCGAGATTGCTTGGATAAGTCCCACCAGGGTCTCATCACTTCACGATACTTCCTTGAATTACAACACAAATTAGATAAATTGCTTCAAGAGGTATGAACCATCCACCATGTAAAGTTGCCTGATTTGTTTTGTTTTTCCCTTGTAAAAAGAGAATGTTAGGAGAACATTTGCTTACTTTGTGACCATGAGATGGAGTTCATGTTCTAGGGAAGCAAATGGAAAAAAAAAAAAAGATTGCTACCTGCTATAAATTGATTCTGGTCATTATTTATAGTAATAGAAAGTTAATGTAATAACCTTTACAGAAACCTTGGGGGCCCAATAATCTATGACTCTAGGCTAAGTGAATTGTGAAGGATTTTGAAGCAGTGATTTTACCCCCCTTAAGCGTAAAGTTATAAATTGCCCGTGTGTATGCACGCTATATGATGATGCTATCTAATTCTAATATCGGAAAAAGCTAAATGGAAAATTGCGGGTTTCTTCCAGGCCGCGTGTCCTATTAATTAACCTGCATGGTGTTGGATAGTAAATGCCAACTTATATTTTCATTAGTGTCAGTTCTTCTTCTAACAAAATATCCAATTTCCACAATGACAGATAAACACAGGACCTGTCTAGGCCTAACACTTGCATGCGAAGCTCCTGATAACACTCAGGACAGAAAGCCAGAATGTATGGTGGAACGGAATTAGTGCATAATATTGCTCTTCTGACTGAAATTCATCAGCCACAGCCTACCAGTAAAACCTATTTAGCCTATATATTTGGATATATTGTATTTCTGTATCTCAAAGGGCATAAATTATACACATGTAAACATAATTTAGATGTTTTTTTTCTAAGCATGAATATCTAAATAATTGTGTAGAACTGAAGGAAAATATAAGCATCCTAGTTTTCTAGAAATCCATTAGTCCTTCCCCCTACTGAATTTAGTTCTGGCAGGATGAGAAGATCCCTCTCTGGCTAGCAACTAATAGTTTTCTTCCCTGTCTCATCCAAACTTCCCAACAGAGTTTTCTATACTTTATCTCCATTTCTTACATCTCAGCCTACACAGTCCACTGAAACACTGGCCCAAGGATTGTCAAACACATGGTAGTTTGGGCTTTGTGTTTGTTGTTTGTTGTTTTGCCTATTTTCAATCTTCCATGGACCAGTTCTCTTATAAACTAAACTAAAATGAAAATGAATTTCTAGAAGAATCATCATGCACTTGGGTGTCATGGCAATGTGAACTGTACTTAATCACATACTGACAACAGTTCATGGACTGGCCCCAGTCTTTGGGCCACACGTTGAGTAGTACTGCACTAGAATATAAACTTAGTGTAGGCTGGGATATTGTCTATTTTGTTTACTTAGAATGGTGTGTAACAAATAGAAATAATAAATATTTGTTGATTAAATGGATTTTGACTTGACTTTCTTGCTGCCACATCCACTGGACATTTTACTGGAATAGGCCTGTTTTACTGGAACATTCTTGCATTCAGCAGTGTTAAAACCCTCTTCCTCTCTCCCTCCCCCACCACCGTTAGGACACTCTTATTCTTGGTACATCTCTGACCATTTCTTCTTTGTATTTCCAAGGGCTCCTCTTTTAACTCATGTTTTCTAAAAGTTCATTTCCCACTATTTCACTGCTCCTTCCACTTTCTCCTGTAGTCTCACTGCTGTCTTGGATTAAAGTTCTGTGGACTCCAGTGGCTTCCAATCTGTATCTCAGATCAGTAGTTCTCTTTCAACTTTCAGATTCATGTGTCCACCTGCCTGCTAATTATCCTTCCACCTAGACAACCCATCAATGCGGCAGACTCAACCTTTCAACTGGACTCAGCGTTTTCCCAACCAAACCTGTTTGTCCTGCATCCTTTGCCTCTATCATTGGCACCACTGTCTCTCAGTCACCTGCTAGAACTCTGAGTCATTCTAGACTCCCTCTTTTCACACCACCAAGCAACCACTAGACTCTCATAGTTTTCTTCCTAAATATTTCTCCAACTCCACCTTCCTCTTCTACAACTACTACCTAGCTCAGGCCCTCCTCCTCACTGATTTGCCTCCCTCCAGGCCTAACCCTCAAATCTGTGCTTCTATGCAGCTTCCAAAACATCTATCTAATACCCCTCAGTGGCTCCATGCTGCCTACAGGTGAAAGCCATACGTGGCAAACAGGGCCTGCAGCTGTACCCTCTCTCAGTGCATTTAACCACAATGTATTGTTATGATCTCTTTGTGGATCTCACTTCACCAGCAGATAGTGGGCTTTTTGAAGGACAGGGATCACATCTTAATCATCTCTAATTCCCAGTGTCTGGCACAGTACCTGGTATGTATCGGTTCCCCAATAACTGTGGAAGAAAGGGAAGACATGAGGGAGGGAGGGAGGAAAGAAGAAAGCATAGAAGAAAATACATATGCATGCATACCAGAATATTTGATCTATTGTGATTTATCATCAAGCAATCTAATTCTGCTGTTCTGTTTAATCAAATCAGCTTCCAGAAAATGCTAGAAAAATGATTCATATTACTATTTATGAGAATACCTTGAGAATTATAGTTTGTTAAATGTTGTATTATTGAACAGAAGGCAGATCAGAGAAGAACTCTGTGGTCCACCCCTGTAAGATACTCCTTCCTTAACTCCAAAATCCTGTCCCAGGATACCACCAGAATTACCAGCTTCATTCTATATTTCTCATTCCTTCATAGGTATTCTCTAAAAGGGGTAGAGTTGATATCCAAAGCTAATATATTGAAATCCCTCGCTTGATCATGGTTGGTTCTGATGGCAAACTTGGCAGATTATTTCATGGCATTTTTAAAAAAATCTTCAAAGACTATCTGAATTTGCCATATAATGGATGAAAAATCATTGATTTTTAGAAAAATTTCTCTTTTGGGCAGAAAAGCATTTGTACTTGCATAAAGGTCATTGTTGGATGTAAATAAGCACGCTTTCTTGTATATCTTCACAGATAAACATTTTCCTTCAGTCCTTTTGTGAAAATTAAACTATCTTCAGAATCATATTGACAGTGTCCTTCCAGAGCTTAACCTTAAACTGTGGCAGGGGAATGTGCCCTTTCTCAATAGAGCCCAACTGTGGGAACTTGCTTTGGTTTCCCTGTGATGCAATTGTTGTCAGTTCCCAGCTGTGACATTCAGAGCCTGGCGGGCCAATCTCCCAGCCATTTTACCCATTGTCAGTATTTTACTTATCCTAGGAAAGGTCCCCCTGAGGTTTGAGCGTGATTTAGTTGATGCCTTTTTAAAGTCCTGAGGTCTAGGTCAATTCCAGATGAACGCTTTTATGTCTCAATCCTTTTTTCAACTTAGGTGCATTGACCAAAGAATAAAATACATAGAAAGCAATAACCTACTCTCAAATCTGGGTCACAGTATTTACTACAGTGGCCAACACTTAAAATACAACACATACAGGATATACATTGGAGCTTGCTGCCAGCAACCAGGAAATAATTTCTCTTCTCATGCTAATTGTGTGGTATTTTGTTTGATGTTGTTCTGACAAAGCTGTCCCCACCCTCACCCTCCAATAACTTTACTAAGATAAGATTGTGGTTGAGTTCACTCATTGTATGTTTTGACCTTTGTTGTGACTAATCTTTCTTAGAAATAAGAAGTGAAATGAACTGAATAATTTTACAGTTTTTAAAATGGAATTTGTATAATCTAAATTGACTTTTGCATTTTTAAGATCTAAAGTTCTTTGCTTTTGAAGAGACCACCCAAAATTGTTCAAGCTTTTTAAGCTATTCTCTATATTCATTAATTTACAAAACCGTAGTAATTATAGTAAGAGTAAACTTCAGTGTCCAGCCTGAATTGTCACCCAAGAAGTTAGATGGTTTTTGCTTCATCTTTAAGGTTTTCTGTTTAGTTTTGGTTGCTGATAAATTATAAAGAAGCTATATAACTATTTCTCTTGGCATTCATTGCATCTTCCAAAATCTATTTTTGTTACAAGACAAATATTGGCAAGAAAATTTAAAGTCAGTTTAAATATTTGATCTTTGTATATGTATATGTACTTTATATATGTATCTTTACATATGTATCCTAGCATCCTTACTGGTTACTCATATCTATACTTATAATTACTAGTTGATTTTCTTTTAACATATTCCATTCTACCATTATTCACTGATGGTCATTTTCCCTATGTTTCTTTTAAATATTAGCAGTTTTGTTTTTGCTTGTATGGTTTCTGTACCTGTATTTTGGAAAATTGCGTTTGATTTAGTGACTTAATATCTGTAGACATATTACTGCTACGACATGTTACTGCTACCTATAATTATTTTTCACAGATTGGTCTGCCAGTTCTTTTCTTGGGGGGTGACAAGGGTGACGATCCTTGTCATCATAAAACACCCTCAAGAAAGATTGTAAATTTTATTACTGTGTCTGTGAAATAATTTATATTGCACCAGCATCACCTTAATATATGATTTTAAATCCTTAGATGAAAGTAAATCATAAAAATTTACAAATTAAGTAAGTCCAAAACTGAGCATGCCTAGAGGTTTACATTAAAACCATTAAACCTTTGGTTTTTATGCTTGCCTTGATACAGATTTACCTCATTCTTTCAAGAAGATGTCATTGAAACTAAAAATGACTATTTACATGCTTTGCTCTGTGAATATTTATTGTGCTTAGAAGATTTTACATGTAGGCAATGTGTAAAATTAAATTAAAATTTTAAGTCAGTTCAGTTTTACTGAGTTGAGTACCTAGGTGTTGTTCAATCTGTGAAATTCAATACATATGTATATATCCAAGTATAAACATTATCCAGCTAACATTTGAAATAAGCATTGCCCACTTCTTCCATGTTATGAAATGACTAATATATTAATCATACTGTATATATGAAAAAAATGTGTTAAATGCTCAGGATAGCAAAGGCAGTCCTTTACTCTATTGACCATTTCATATATTTAAGATGCTTATCTGGAAAATCAAGGATCCCAACCAGTTGCCCACTCTACTTGTACCATTGATTTACTGTGTCAAAAACTTGTCTCCTTTCATGCTTCAATTTCACAGCCCTAACATTTGAGTTTTAAAACAGATTTAAAAGACGTTTTGCAATTAAAGTTTAGCTAATAGAGTCATTTTGTAGAGATAGAAGTTTAATAGTGTCCATTTATGTAGAGATAATGCCTGCTTATCAATCTTGACGATCTTCTAAAAGTACTTTCTAAATCACTTATTTTTAAAATATTTGATGATCTAATTAGCATGCTTTGCTGATTTTCTTTTCCACTTAATGGAACAACTCTGTATCATCATTCTTTTCCTTGCTTTTTCATAGGCTCATGATCGCTCAGAAAGTGGAGAGTTGGCGTTTATTAAACAACTAGTCCGAAAGATCCTAATCGTCATTGCCCGCCCCGCTCGGTTATTAGAGTGCCTGGTAAGTTGCTCTAGGATTTGACTGCGTTATTTATTGTTAACCATGGCAAGGCCAGTAGCCATCAGAAAGCTCTGATTTCATTCATCTTCAAAAACCAGAGCTAAATGGAAAGAGCCAAGAGGAACTGCAACTTGTGAATCTTTATGATGACATCCATATGTGATTTTTCCCCTCTGATTACAAGTAAGAACTCTAGGACTTGTGTGGTATTAAGTGATAGTCATATCACATTCTGGTCAAACTTGAAAGATGATCATGAAATAATATGCTTGAGCTTATCTCATAATTACGTTATGTCACAGTTAATCTAAAATGCTTGCTATGCCTCACTTTTGTGGAGTTGCCATGATGCAGAGGAAGAAAAATCAGGGATAGGAAGTTTTTATAATGACCCTTGGTTACAATTATTATTTGTCTTTGAAATGTGTCACAGAAATAAGTACTAGCTAGCAACCCATTTGGGAAAATGCAGTAGAGCCTCAAGCAGTCCTGAAGGGATGAGACTTTTAGAAATTAGTTCATTTTATCAATTATATATTTTTTGACTGGTGATCATTCTCCTTTTTAATTTTTTAAAAATTTTATATCATTTTGATTGAGATTTCAATCAAAAGTATGAATAAATATGAAGCTTCGAACATATGAACTATATTAAGGGGCTTAATACAGCATCATAAACTTTTAAGTTCACTGACCAGTAACTATAATGCCATATGCAACACAGCTTTTCAGAATTATGCACATACACATATATACATGCATACATATATTCATAAATAGTTGTATTGCTTTGGTATTTTTGCCTTTATTTAGCATTCATAACTTTTTATAATAGTGAAATGTTCATAGCCCCACCATAAATGCTGGGGTAGGGCTTTCCATCAGTGGTCAGGATGCTGGCCTGAATCATAGGATCAAGAAGTACCATTTGGCATTGAATATCTCTGGAAGGATAATGGAAAAATATATACTGTGCATGCCTCTGGGGATAACTGTGTGGGGATAGAGGGGATACTTAGTTTTCACTACTTCTATTGTACCTTTTGAAATTTGTACCATATGCTTATACTTCCTACAATTGTTTAATTTGGGGGAAAATGTCATTTAGCGTGAAAAACCTGTTTCTCCAGACGGCAGCAGTTATGCTAAGAGCAGATCTTGCCTTAAAAGAGGAAATGAATTTTTTACAGTAATAACCCACAATCAGAAGAGAAAAAATTAAAGTAGAGCCTCTCAAGGATAGAAAGAAGTGAATTTGCAAGTAGCTTTGAAGATTTTGCTGTTTTTAGTACCGTTCGAAATTCAGATGAAGCTGGAGTTCCAGAGTGATGGGGGGTATTTTATTCCTATAGTTCCCAAGCTTGCCCTGTCTGTTATCGTACATTTACATAAAGAGCACTGAGTATATACATTTGCTTTTGGCCTTACTTCATTTGCAGCAAGTATTTTTATATGGCCGTTAGAAACTTGTGTAATTCTAGGAGAAATACTGATATTCCATATTTTGGGGGCATTAATCAAAATGAGAAAACAATCCTGGGGAAAAAAACTAGAAAATATTACTGAAAATAACAACTGTGATTTAAATCTGTAAGCATAATTGTTTACAACTCATAAATCTATGCCTTTCAGGATGTGATCCTGAGGATTTTAATTACATACTAGAAGCAACAGGCAGCCTCCCAAAATAAAATAACAGGAAAAATGTAGCCTCAGAGTTTTAAAGAAATAATTGGAAGCATTAATTTCATATTTTTTCTCTCTTTTGCATCTTCACATTATGTGAATATTAATAACTGAAGTTTAGAGTACACTGTCAAAAAGGAGTGATTCTGAGATTTTTTTCTTTCTGATATTTTTTGGCACCTCTGTATTAAGGGAGTTTCCTGAAAAACCTTTGAGAAAATACGTATTCTGAAATTATTACTTTTGTGGTTAGTTGGGTGGGGAGAGAAACTAAGTGTTCTGGATGAGGTTTCCAGATTTTAGAACTTTGCTACAAAGGCACAATAAAAAATTCAGACCTGTGCATTTTCAGTGACATAGATTGATGGACATGGAGCATTGTACCATCAAAGTTACATTAAAAGGAAATAAGAAATGTTTTTTTTTATCTTGGAGTGACCAAGTGCATAAATGAATTGATTTTTTCTAAGCCTTAGAAAATCAAGTGAGAATTATAAGCTTTTAAAAACTGTTTGCTTCCTATTCTGCATAAATAACCCACAACCATGTCTATCCAGCCATTTGATTGTGAACAGGATTTGTGTAATAAAGTCTCAGAACATTTTGGCTCAAAGAAGTATCCATCTGTGTTTGTCTTCTGCTAGGAATTTGATCCCGAAGAATTTTACTACCTATTGGAAGCAGCAGAGGGCCATGCAAAAGAAGGACAGGGTATTAAAACTGACATTCCCAGGTACATCATTAGCCAGCTGGGGCTCAATAAGGATCCTCTGGAAGGTGAGTGCCTCAGCTGGGCTGACCTTTTACTTGCTGACTCACCATGGCTCATATAGAACTTAGCAGCAAGTCTTCATTATTTTTCTTTGCATTTTGGCTCTATTGATTATTCCATATTTGGGGGCCAATTGTGAGTTGAAGGAATTAGCCATAGCTGAGTCCAGAGGTACAAATGAATATGATCTAATTTGTGTTTACCGAGTGCAGAGACAGACCTTGAAATACCTGAGTGTCCCTGAAGAGTTGACGTTTCAATCTTCACAGAGCATTTTTACCTCTTGCGAAACTCAGTTGGGTTCTTCTCAAGGGCACTTTCAACTTTGAAAATGTTGCTAAAGAAATTAATTATCATTAATTTTTAAATGGCATTTAAATTTAAAGTAACTTGGGGAAAATATTAATGATCATAGATTACTTTAAATTGAGTACAATATTGATAGATATATTTCTGCTTATTTGTCCCAAGAAAGGATGAAAAATAGTAATATACAAGAGAGCCAATGAAAGAAATGTTTTTTTAAAGGTTATAAATGGATTTATGGTTGATCCAAATGAAAACTGGACATAATTATATTAAATACAGGGAATAGAAATCACCCTGTTAGTGATTTTTTTTTTTTTTAATCTAATATTGGTAAGCTACCTCTCCCTCTCCCTCTTTCTGATGTTATTGTTTGAGGTTATCATTTAAAACACTCAGGTTATATATTGCCTAAAAAGACTCAAAAGCAATCAGAGAACCCTTCATTCAAAACTGTCTTCCTGACTCATTGAGCTGAATTTGCAAACATTGTTTATCTTGCTAAATTGTTTGTAATGGTGGTAAACGTTGGCACAGAGAATTTTCCCTTCTAAAGCCAGGGAGCCTGCTGCTCCATGCCCTCCTCTCCTCTTTCCCCCTGCTTTGTTTGCTCTTATGGCTATCGTATCTTTGCTTCCAGTGAAATGATGCCTGCATTACCGGGAGATAATGCCAGATAAATTTATACTGTATTGAAAGCAATACCACAACAGATTCATCACTTATCAGAGACTGGTGGCTGCTTTGCTGAAAAGTTCCCTGGGGAGAGATTTTTCCCCATGGCTTTTAAATTACCATCTTTACCTTTTTGAATCATGAGTCTTCAGAAATGGTTTAAATCAATGAAATAAAAAGGGCAGATGCTTAATGGTATTTAGATGAGTTTTAAAAATCTCTTCAGGCATTACAAAATGATGCCTTAGCTTCCTGCTTCAAAAGCTGCCTCTTGGTTCCATTCCATTACTACCCACTGCTTACAAATAATATGTATTTGCCAGATAATAGTTATTTAGCAGAAATTCTATTTAAGACAGAACCAACTTTTAATTTGCTTTTTTATGAAAATAATTGGAGTGGGGGGAGGCTGTCAAAGTACATTACAGTGATTCTTCATGCTGATCTAGTGAAAGTGGTGTCAGCACTTGAATTGTAGACTGAGTGAGCTCTTTAGAGTTTTCTTACCTGGCAGTAAATATCACTGCAGCCGGAAATCTGGTCGGTGAATAATCTGAGGCCCATATATGTACCTTATAGAGACTTAAAAGAAAAAAGTAGTAGTGACCAACGAGTTTGGACTTTGGTAATTCTATTAGTTTCCTAGGGCTCCATAGCAAATTACTATAAACTGGGTAGCTTAAAACATCAGAAACCTGTTCTTTCACTGTTCAGAAGTCCAGGAGTCTGATATCAAGGTGTTGGCGTGGTTGGTTCCTGTGGAAGTTCTGCAGGAGAAAGCGCCACATGCCTCTTTCCTAGCCTCTGGTGGTTGCTGGCAAGTCTTAGCATCCTCGGGCTTGTAGACACATCCCTCCAACCTCTGCCTTCTCCCAGTGTCTCCCTGTGTCCACCCCTCCTCTTAGAAGTACACCAGCCATTGGGTTTAGGGCCCACCCTAATCCAGGATAATTTTATCTTGGGCTCTCTAATTACATCTGCAAAGACCATTATTCCAAATAAAGTCACATTCTGAGGTTCTGGGTGGACATGATTTTGGGCTTGGGGTGGGGAACGACACCCTTCAACCCACCGTAGTAATACAGTTTATCACTGGGACTTGTGTTTTTATCACTTGGCACAATTTTCTTGATTCAAATCTGAAGATATTTTTATATCTATTTGTTATCACTTAAAATTTGACTTCAGAATCTTAAATTTGTTGATTTTTATTTAACGACAACACTGCACTCTTGTTTCATATCTTTTATGCATAATCTCTCTCTTAAAGAAAAGAGGCTTATATTTATAAGTAGATGAATACGTATAATAAGAGCCTAAGAAATAATTTTAGAGGCTTACAAAAATATGTAACTTAAAAACTATAACTCTTTTTTAGACATATTCAATTTTGAAAATTTGAAAAATGCAGGTAACAGAGGAAAGTACAAATTACCTATGATTCTACCACACAGAGATAACTAACCCCTGTCAAAATTCTGCAATAAGTTCTTTCATGCTCTTTTTTTAATAAAACATGTTTTTTGGGAAAAAAAAGATACATAGATGAAAATGAATGGTAAAATGAATTTGATCTTCTCATTTACTTATATAAACTCGGGGATGCATTGCAAGATAGGATGAGCAATTAGACACCTTTGACTCTCCTAACTAGACCACCAGCATAGTACTTAAGATGGAGTCAAGCATGAAGCATACAGCCCAGGATTGGCTACTTTACTGATATGTTTAATGATATTAAGTAATAGTCAACATTTAATGAGCACTCAGTTTTCGTTAGGTAACATGCTAAGGGCTTTCCATGCCTTACCACATACAATACTCACAGAAAGCTCTAAATGATAAGTGATATTGTTCCCATTTTACAGGTGAGGAGCCTGAGCCTCAGACAGGTGAAAAGGTCACTCAGCTAAAAGTTGCTGATACTGGTTTAGCCCATGCTTTCATTTCCAAACTTCTCAGAAAATTCTTAGTTTACTTGGCAGGATATTTCTCAGTGGCTATAAAGGAATGGGATGAGGGCTTGCTCTCCACAACTTGAGAATCATCTCCAAGCTGCAGTCACTGTATCCTGGTTGCCTTCCAGGGCCTGGGAAGACTTGCCTCCCTTGGATATCTGATTTTCAGCAATCATTGACCCCCACCCCACCCCACCCCACCCGCCATACCCTTCTGAAACTGTGATGATTGCATTAACCACTGAACCCTGCTAGCTGGAGCACAGACCCTCTGTCTAGGTGTTCATTAGAAGGGGTTCCAGGGAAGTACCAGTAATAAACAACTTCAAAATATTAGTAGCTGGTTCTTACCATTTTGGATTTAAGATTTCCCAAGGGTACATTGAAATATAGGGTAAGTTGTTTTGGTTTGCTTTGTTTTTAATACTGGATAAATTATTTTCTTTTGTTTCTATTTAGAACTTCTGTCTAATTGCAATTGTCCTATTTTACTTTTTTGTGTGTAAACTTAGAAATGGCCCAGTTGGGACACTATGATAGTGGGACAGCAGAAACGCCAGAAACAGATGAATCAGTGAGTGTAAGTGTCATTCTTGATGAACTATGATGTTGGTTTTTCTGTTTGTTAGCTTTTGGAAATTGTGGCTGTTAATTACTTTATTTAGCAAATATATATTGTGCTTCCACCATGTGCAAGGCACTGTGCCAGGAGCTAGGCTCCCCCAAGAGAAACAGAAATTAATAAAAAGAAATCACACAAAATATATAAAAGTGATAAGCATGCGTAAGTCCTATTAAGGAAAAGGGGCTAAGTGCTACGAAAGCATAGCATAAAAAAATGTACCTTAGTAAGCCGGGTCCAAAATGATTTCCCAAGAAAATGATGGTTGAGCTAGGATGTGAGAAGTTCTAGGAAGAAAGCACTGAAAGGGGCAGAGGGAACATGCCAGGCCAAGGGAGCATCAGGGGCAGTGGCTGCAGGGTGCTCCTGAGGGCCAAGAGCGAGAGAGATCCTAAGGGGTAAAGACTGGACATGTGGTCCTTGTGGCTCGTCTATGTCAGTTTTCTTCTTTTTTTAAGACCAATATGGCACCTTTGAGCTTTGGGTGAAGTGTATGTGTGTATGTGGGGTGGGGGGTGGTCTGGGGAAGGACAGTCAGAGTTATGTCTTCAAAACACCACCACAGTGTAGAACAAATGGAGTGGGGGAGAGCAGGCAGGGTGAGCATGGGAAAGCATGGGAAAGCCAGTGAAGAGGCTGCTGCAGGGGCACGGGTGAGAGGTCATGCATGCTGGTACCCATCTCCCTAACTGTGAACATGAAAGAGGATCCAGGATGGGGCAGGCAGCTGTGTAGCTTCGGAATACAGATTCTGGAGTTAGATTGCCTGGGTTTGAAGTGAGCCCCCCACCTCTTATTGGCTGTAGGATCTCTCTCTGCCTCAGTTTCTTCATCTTTAAAATCAGTACAGTCATGAGGATTAGAAAAGATTAAATGAGATAGTCCATGTAAAATGATTAGAACAGCACCACTTATTAAGTGTTAAATACATGATAGCTATTTTTGTTGTTTTTATTATCTTAACCACCATAATTTTGAATGTGATGAGACAGACGTTCCTTTGAAACATCCAAAAAGAGCTATCAGAACAGGCATCTGTCTATAAGATCCGGTGTCCTTTGGTTCACGGAGGGAGAGTCTTTGGAGGCCTAAGTGATTAGGAGTTATCCATGGACCTAAGTGAGCTCATGGGTAGGGAAGAGGGATTGAGGCCAGAGAGCCTGGCACAGAGCCTTGCAGCCCAAAGCCGTGGGAGAGCAGTTGTAGTGCAAGCGGCTGAACAAGTAAGTGGTTCCAGTCTTGAATTATGTTTTTGGAGATAGGACATTTGCAGGTGGTAACTAGACCCAGGTCCTGTGGCCAGTGGCCAATGGGAGTAGAGGAGAAAGATAATCTTTTGAGTTGAGGAACTCAAGAAACCCATAGGCAGCCAGCACACTGGGTGAGTTATTTGTGTAGACACAGAAGTCACCCCAGATGCTGAGAAAACCTGGGCAGAGGGGAAGGTGGGAGGCTGAGTGCCCAAGTCTTCAAAGATGAGTGGGATGACAGGTCAGCCAGTGACAGCAGGGAGCTGGGCGGATGGCATGAACCTCAGGGTCATGGGGTTTTTCACAAAAGGATGAGAAGGGAATTCTGGGATTCTGCTGAGGGAGCAAAGAGGCCATGAACATTCAATACTAAGACACTTGGGGTGTGAGAGAATTAAAAACAAAAACACCCACTTTGTCCTGTCCTTTGAGCTGTATCTTTTAAAAGCCTGACTTTTTGAAAATTGACATCTTAGCCATCGTAAAAGTTAAGGTTTGAAAGTAAAGAAAGGCAAGAATTCTAACCCTGGGCCTTCCATTCGTTGGCCACTACCTTTTTCAAACACAAGAGGTTGCCACAGGAATGGTGCACCTATGCTCTGGTCAGAGATTGAGGGGCCATTTCATCCTCCAGACCCACATGTGGCCCCACGAGCCCATTCTTTTCGGGCTAACTGAAACCAGGAGGAAGGCTTGATGTTTTCCACTTAAATTTTAAAACTTTAAAGGACTAGGATGAGGCTAAACTTGAATAGTTTACAGAAGGAAATTAACATTCTGATGCCCTTAACTCCTGGAAATATGGGTTTGCTTAAATGAAACTGAGCCAGTGTCATGAGGAGCAGTTTATTGACACTGCTCTGGAAAATTGAGCTTTAAAGCTGCTCCACAGGATCCTTTAGCTAGAAAACTGCACTTCAACATATTAAACAGCAGAGCATATCATTTATGTATTATTTAATTTGCCATTAAAATTATTTTCTCAAATTCCAAACTTTTTTAACTTTAATATTTTGTTTTCAAGAGCTCTAATACTTCCCTGAAACTTCGAAGGAAACCTCGGGAAAGTGATTTTGAAACCATCAAATTGATTAGCAATGGAGCCTATGGGTGAGTAATTCAAGAAAATTTCTCTATTGTACTTTAACACACTTGAGTAATATGTCTTCATGTTTCTCTTCAGCCAAACATAAGTTATATAGGGACTTTGCTTTGCAGATCCCCACTCCTTTCTTGATGAGTATATATAGTCAAAATGATGTCTTATTGGATTCCCATCAGAAAACATATTCAGTGACCTAAAAGAAGTTATTTTAAAGAGTTGGAGAAGAAGGAACTTCTTTCCTTTATAAAGGAAAGAAAAAAATTGTAAAGGAAATATTTTATATACTCCTTTACCCTGCTCTTTTGGATTCAGACGTACTTGACTCTTAGTTTGTGTATATATGTTTAATATGCAGCATTATTACTTGAGAATTAGCCAGTATTCCAGTACTCTCCATCTGACCCAAAAGTCAACTCTGTGAGAGAAGTTTTTAAATAAGAAGGCTGTTTGAAAATTTAGAGTAATATCTTTCTTTTATTCTCTATGTTATTCCAGGATTTTTACAAATTGAGCTCTAGACTATAATATCACAATAGTAGTGCTTCTTCCTTGATCCGTTTTTATAGAGACACAAATGTCTTTCTCATGGCAAAGAGTAAAGAGTGACAGGATCCTTCTGAGTTATTAATAAATAGTTTGGAAGGGTAATTAATGCACAAACTATGTCCTGATCCATTTCAGACAGCCCAAGAACTTTAGTTTAATTAAATATTAATCCCAATTCCATCTGCATGTGGAGAGCAGTAAACAATCCCACAGACATTTATTGCCATTTATCACACATATGAGCAGATGAGATAAAAGCTATTTTTGTTGTGCCACAAGGGATGTTTCCCCCTCACTTTTTTTTTGCCTCTACTATTTTCCACACCATTAACTTAGTGAAGAACTTAAATATTTGTGAGTGCTTTCCATGCCTCACTGATTTGTTTTCAGGATTATGTCAAATGGCATATTTCCTCATGTGGCTGATAAGTGCTTCTTCCCAATGCTATATTTTTGCCATATTTTATTTCCTTCAAGGGCCTCGTTGAAACTTTTCTCCCTAGGGAATTTTTTCTAGCACACAAGTTGTTTGTGGCTTTTTGTTTGTTGTTTGTTTTTTAGTGCTGTTTAGTTTCAGAGAGAATCTGAGAATCTCTTCCTTCACTGGGGAGAAGACTGAACTTTGACTAGATGGGTGTACGCACACCTAGATCTTATTGGCAGTGTGATTCTGGGGTGAGATTATCTGTGAGGACCTGCTTATATGAAACATGGGCATATATCTTAGCAGTATTTGGAGTTTTAATTGGTTGAGTAAACTAATTTGCAGTGCAAT
>JAQZBX010000327.1:62257-88104 GCA_029593785.1 Cabassous unicinctus
TTTTTTTTTTCCTCTATTGCTCTTCTCTGATTTAATCTCTTATTACATTTCCAACAGTTTTCCTCTACATTTTAATTGTTTTTTTATGTGAAATTTGAATGGAGCTGGTCCACCCATTCAAGATGCAGATTGCAGGCTTATGTGACCTGACTGAACAAATGGATCCCTCTATGGGTAGATGAACTTGAGCAATTACACACTTCCTTAGGCATCTTCGTAACAGAGCCTGATGTTCACATCAGTGTCTCAGAGTGACACCAGTTCAGTGACTTCTCAAAAATTGGAACTAACCTTGTTAAGAAGACCTTCTACCTGTTCTACACATCATGGTTTTCTCAATATCTTACATAGAGACAATCATGTTACAAGGTTGATTTGCTAATTTGGTGAATGTAGATTTCCTTCTCTATTTAACATAGTTCAGATCCCCAGCTGAGAGTTAAATATCCCTTTATGCCAACTTAGCACTTCGTAGAGAGTTAACACTTATCATGTGCATGACTTAAAATTTGTAAAAGTATAAAATATATATATATATAAAGAAACAAAACTAAATTTGAAAGGCACAAGGTTTCTCTTCCACGTTGCTTTTCTTTCTGGCCTTGATGCAGAATAGGAACAGGGGCATTTACTAGAGAGACCTGTCTGTGCAAGTGGATGTATGTCCCTGCTCCGCCACACTCCCCTTTACTTCTCAGCTTTTCTTTAACACATGCATCCTCATTCCCACATGCAGATTCACTTGCACAGATTCACTTATATTGGCTCTAAGAGTCATGCGTAAATTTATGCCCTCCCTCCACATCGCCCAGCCTTGGCGTTTCCTATTTCATGGGGAAGTCAGTGTAAGAAGAGAGCCAGAAGCAGCCTGCTCAGAGAAATTGGCCAGAAAAAGAAATATGGGGCCATGTCAGTTAAGTCCAGTTTATAACTTGGGAGGTTTATGGCTCTGCTTAGTGCTGTGGATGTCTGTCTGTCAGCCCCTATCTGTCTTTGTTTCTTTTCTCTCTCTCTCTCTCTCTCTCCCCCTTTCTCTGCTGACTTAAATACTTTCGGAACATCTGTTGACTTACAGAAAAGGAGGAAAGGCATGTGAGAGACAACTATTATTATTAAATAAACAAATCGCAGCATTAAGAATAATATTCCCAAAGCAATACAGAAGTGCAAAAAACCAGCATAAAGCAAACAATACAAATGAACAAATTGAAAAAACCCAGCTACAACAAATGCTAGCACAGTCCTTTTGCAACTTGATCAAGATAAGTGTGTCCTGAGGCAGTGATATCTCAAGCTACCAATAGGATTCATTTCAGTTGGTTTAGGTAAGGTTTCCTAAATTAACTGATTAATTCTCTCATGGCAAGGGAAACAGAAATGCAAACAAAATTTTATGAACTGAAAATCTAAGAATAAAGACTGAAACCATATTTTTTATATAGTGCCACAGAAAATCCTGATCAGAAAGATTGTCAAATTGGTTTGAGGCATCTTTCTCCTTTATTCTTTCATAAGACCATATACAACTCTGTTCTTCCTCCACTTTCTCATTCACAGACATATCACTGAGCAGTTATTTATGTGAAGCTGATTGAAAATAAAAATGGTAACCTCTGATAGTCTAGTGTGAACATCACAATATCATAGGTCTCAGAGCCCTCAGCACTAAGCTTTCTCAATGTGAAATATGGATGGAAGATACAGGAAATAAGCTGTGTTCCAGCTGACTGTCAAGATAGGCAAGTGATTTTGTAAACATACTGTTTTTTTCCTTTCAACATTTTGAATCCTAATTCCATTTTTATACGTGAATTTTCTATTTTAAAAAATCTCTCTCTATGACAGTATTTGTTTACCAATGTTTGTCTTTAAGAGGAGCCTGCATTCTCCTTAGTATCTGTCTGTGCTGTTTCATCATCTGATGAGGAACCACTCAGGTTTCTTTGAATTCTTGCTTTTATCCAATCAATAACTGGAAAAAGAAAAATACAGTAAGAGCTTTTAGTCTGATGCAGAGAGAACAAGTAGTTTATTGGTTAATTTTTAAAGTCAGCCAAAGTAGGAAATCATAAAAAAGATACTTTAAATATTTTAATTTAAGATCTATCTATCTATATATCTTATATATATATAATATATATAAATAATATATAAGATATAGATATAATCTTTAAATGTTTAAATATTTATCAATTTACTGCTTTTTTGATATAAGGCCATTCCTCTTTCTGACAGCCAGTACAAACCATACTTATAATATATTGTTTTTGTTTTCCTATTTTAGCTTCTTTAAAGCTAAAGCTAGAAGTGAAATCAAGAACTTGAAGCCATCTGATTATAGAATTCTAGATTTTTATGATTTTCCCTAAGTCTTTAAAATTTTCTCATCTACACTGTATCAATAGGAATTTTATTTAGTAATGCTCATCTATCGAGGCCTTCCAAATCATCAGTTAAGTTTTCCTATAAACAAAGCTCATGTTTCATCAGTTTAAATATTTGTTTAAATTAGTTAATTGTGGTATCAAGTCCAGCCAGCATAAACAGGTATGGGATAAACCTCAACCGGTGAGCACCCAAGTGTTGGGGCATCCTAGAGACAACAGCTAGCTGAATTCAGGAAGTATTTGGCACCTGCTGAGCTGGCTCCTGTGTGAGTTTCTTTTACAGGGAATAATAGTACCAGGTTATTCAGTGAATTGTTTATGTCGAATTTGGTTAAGAGACTTTTTACTGTATAGTGAAGGAAGAACTAGAAAACCAAAGAAATGAGGAGAAAGGAAAAAAGAAAAGTAAAGCACCACACACACACACACAAAGTAATCTTTGTACAGAGACAAAGAAAACACATGCATTATTTTGTGAGTGAAAAAGATGGATACAATGAGAAGATAAAGGTATAGGTATACATATTTGAAAGAAAAATGCCACACCCCCACACACCGGATAAGCCATTGATTCATTTTTACGTGACAGTGAATATAGTTAGTGAAAAAATACATATCAGGTCAGATAACCTCTTAATTTTTAGGAGGCAGGTCACTTGATATACTATACCATGATTGATAGCTTTTTAGATAAATTATTACTTATTTGATCATTGGCTAACCTGAGCATTCAAACCTGTTCTCCCATGGTTATGATAAATGAGGACTGGCTTGTAGGAAATGAGCCCATCCAAGACATTTTTCTTACTGCTCATTATTTTTAGGTGGGTTTTTAAAACTCCTCTTCGATTCCCCACCTAATTCCTTGTCTTTTTTCTTCTTCTTCTTCATTCCAGTATTCAGGGAATCTGTTTTCTTTACCCAGCCAGAATTGTCTCTGTAGAGTATTTGGGTAGAGCTTTAGGCAAAATTCAGTGCAACTTCCTCATTTTACAATAAAGTTGAGCACTCTTTGGCTAGGGGTTGGAGCAAAGGATATACAACTGGGTCCTTAGACTCCTTTTAGGCCCCTTATGTTGGGAAATGCATTTCCTGTTGAAACAAGAACAGGTGCATCAAATGTTGAAGTCCTTCGTGAGAAATGCACTTCTGTTTGTTGCAGAACAGCCTCATGTAACTTATTAGGCACTTCTTATTTATCTGGAAATTTCACAGCAAGTAAATTACTCTCAAGCTGCATGCCAGCTACTTTAAGAAGCTGTGGTCCTGTTTTACAGATCCTAAGGGTTACATTTAGAAAATTACTGCTTTAATCAGTTGAGGAACAGTACCTAACATATATCTAACACGAGCTAGGCTTTAGCTTGTGATTTGTATGTAATTTTGTTAATTCTTTACTCATCTAACTTACATATTGGAATTTGTTTTGTTTGTGGAAAAACTGAAAACATCAGCTAGCTATTGGAAAATAGCTCACTCTGGGGAATGATCCATTTCCTTCTTTTGGCAATGAGGATGACTCTGATGCCTTATGTATGACCTGTGACTTTTACTGAAATAATACCAAAAAACATCAATCTGGCTAAAGGACTTTGGCCTGGATGGGGATGTTTGTAGCTGCTAGCACAACTTGTGTGGGCTGCATTCCGGCTGCACTGTGAGCTTTAAAAGTTGACAATCAAGTGGTTTACTGTGTCCCGGGAGCTTCCTTACCTCCTCTCTCCTTGTGCTCCTCTTCCAACACTTGTGTTCCTTTCCAGGGCAGTCTATTTTGTTCGGCATAAGGAGTCACGGCAGAGGTTTGCCATGAAGAAGATTAATAAACAGAACCTCATCCTCCGAAACCAGATCCAGCAAGCCTTTGTGGAACGGGATATCCTGACTTTTGCAGAAAACCCCTTTGTGGTCAGCATGTACTGCTCCTTTGAGACAAGACGCCATTTGTGCATGGTCATGGAATATGTGGAAGGTAAATCAATCTCTGACGCCAGGAACACTGCACCTGTCCCCAGAAATTCCTCTCTCATTTGTGGTGTTGAAGCTTTCTGTATTTGTGGCACAGAATGACTGTATCCACCTGGGGACTAAAGCTAGGCAATGAGATGGCTGTATTCCCAGGCATTATCTTCTGATAATTGCTTGTAAAGTGCCTACTCTACTATCGTAGAAAAATCAGTGCTATTTGGGAAAAGATGGTTTTTCTTTTTTAATAGCTTTTAATTCTAACTACCACCTAGCAATTGGTCATTAAAGTTAGTATTTAAGTGATGGGATTTTCCTACTGCTTTTATCACATATCATAAAAGCATTTGCTAGTCTTCTTAAAGAATGAATTAAAAAGTATATCCTTTCAGTCTTTAGTATTGTGTTATGGAATTAAGAATGAGTTAGTGGGAAGCAAATGAATTCAAGAAAATCCAGCCAATCTTCCTGATTTTCAACTTTTGTTTTTGAGCCTAATTAATAAGGTTCTGTGGGCTACCTTTTAAATACTCATCCTCCGAAACCAGATCCAGCAAGCCTTTGTGGAACGGGATATCCTGACTTTTGCAGAAAACCCCTGCAATTGATTTTCATCAATTTCACATTCAGTTTCTGAGTGTTTGAATGGCCATGACTTGTTGACATATCTGAGGTTAATAAAATAAGTAGGTCAGCAAGGCCAAAGCAGCTTTCAAAGCATCTAACTTAAGCTCATGTCATTGTGCAAACAGAATACCAAAACTAGACAAGTCGAAGAAACATTAAATATCCTTTTCTTCAAACTTTTTATTTTGCAGATGAGCCCATGAAAGGGTAACTTTCAAGATACTTGGTGGTTGAAACAAGACAAAAGCATAGCTTGCCTGATTTCCACCCATTGTTCTTTCCATCACCCCAATACTTTGCTTTATTAACCTTTTGTTGTGGTTATTTTAGCCACAACAACAATTGTAACTAACACTTAACACACGTTTAATGTATGTTAGATTAGCTCCTTTTATCCTCATAAAGATTCTAAAAGGATATTGTTATTCTCCTGACATTCCAGATGAAGGAACAGAGATCCAGAGAGATTAAATAGTTTGCATAAGATCTCTCAGCCTGTAAATTGCAGAGCTAAGATTCAAACTCAGGCCACTTGATTCCAGAACCCAGTTTTTACACTGGCATGTTTTAAGTTGTCACCATGTCCCTAAAAGTGTGCATTTCTTCAAAGTACAGCTCCACTTCAGAACCAAGCCTGCTCTCTTAGGAGTACCACTCTTAAATAAAAATCTGCATTTCACATCTTAATTAGAAGCATGATTTCTTAAAACACAGTCCACTTATGAATATGATAGGCTGTATCTGTGTGGAGGGATGATTCTGCTTTGAAAGTTTGCAGCCTAAACTAATGGTCTTCTTTAATCCTGGGTGATAGTATACCTGCTAAATCTTTTTCTTGTATTTTATAGGAGGAGACTGTGCTACCTTAATGAAAAACATGGGTCCTCTCCCTGTTGATATGGCCAGGATGTACTTTGCTGAGACAGTCCTGGCCTTGGAATACCTACATAATTACGGAATTGTGCACAGGGATTTGAAACCAGACAAGTACGTGCGTGGATGAAGAATACCAAATTCTTTTTTACACAATAAAAAGCTTTCTTCTTCTTTTCTGTAAAAATGTTTTCTTTTAATGCTGCTTTGTACATTTAAAAAGTCTCCTTAATGGTTTTTTTAAAACAGTATATATGGTAATTTTTCAATAATAGTTTTAAAATGCTATGATGCTTATAATAATAACTTTCAAGAAACAAGAGGAAAAGGTGACAAGAAAATCCAGGGTTAATTTAAAAAGTTTCTCTTACTCTCTAAACTTTTTAATATTGCTACATGGAATGCTGCTAGTTGTTTTCTTGATAGTTTCTGCATCTGTCATCATACTCAGATAATCCTCCCTACTCCTTTGATGTTATACTTGATATTCTATTCTATTTTGTTCACAGTTTAATTTTTTACGTAATTTTTAGTCTATCTGGAGTTCATTTTGGTGTCTGATTTGAGATACAGATAAACTATTTTTCACTAAATGACTAGCCATTCGACACCATTAGTTAAATGTTTCATTCTTTCTCTACTAATTTGAGATGCCTCTAGAACCATTACATGTTAATATGCAAATGTTAAGCATGTTAAGTTTTTATGATAAAATTGACTCATGCTCATTACTGAGAGTTTGGAAAGTGTGGAAAAACATAAAAAAGAAAAAAATTAATTTATAATAATACCACACAAAGACAACCACTATTAGAATTTTGGCATATTTCCTTCTAGTTGCTTTTACCCCTTCTTTTCCTTTAATTTTGTATGAAATGACTATAATACTGTATATACTATTTGAAATTTGATTTTCCCACTTGAAATGAAATTTTTTAAATATATAAATTCATAAAGCTGTGATGCAAATATTTATACAAGAAATGTAGCATGGAGGGGTTTTGTTTTGTTTTGTTTTGTTTGGTTGCTTAATTAGTACAAATTTAAATTAGAGCTGGAAGTTGAAATTTAAAATAATGCTACAGTTTTCTGTCAGATGGATTAGTGCCTGATGCATAGGTATTACTAATAGCCCTTTCTTGTCTGCTTCCTTATTCTGAAAATTGAAAGGAATCAGAATTCCATCCTGTATTTCCAAAGAGTTTCAGTGTGTTGTAAACGATGCTATATGGCTATTCCAACACAAATCAGCTGAACCTGGTCACTGGGTTCCCTTGTGAATTATACTCAGCTGCTAGATGCAAGTGTTTGATGTCTTTGTATGACTTCATCTCTTTCCAGACTAGATTTGGTAATGAAGTTGATACCAGTATATTAGTCTTACAAATTGACGATGAGGGAAGGGAGGCGGGGATGCTAAATGAAAGAACCAGCCCTCAATGTGATTGTTGTAATGTGTGTCCTTCTGGTTCATAGCTTGTTGGTCACCTCCATGGGGCACATAAAGCTGACGGATTTTGGATTATCCAAGGTGGGACTAATGAGCATGACTACTAATCTTTATGAGGGCCATATTGAGAAGGACGCTCGAGAGTTCCTGGATAAACAGGTAAGCTTGGATAGATAAATGCAAAATACGGTACAGGGAAATTATGAGTCAACTTGTATAGGCCATCTTCGCTCTGGTACTGGTGGCTTAGATGTCTGTATAAGCCTTACCTTTAATAAAGTGTGAATTGCTCCCATTTTTCTCCCTGGGCCTCTTTGAAATGCCCACTCCCTCTACATCATTCGCCCAACATTATGGTCTATTAGCAAGACGAACGATCTAATTGCACACAAGTGAGAGTGTGAGAGAGACAAATGGAAAACTGTTTTGGCAAGTAATTCAGGAGTCTCGGTAGAGTACTTGTGAAACTCGAGATGCATTGTACAATCACGGGTGCTAAAATCGGAGCCATGGCCCATTTCCCTTTAAGCATGCCTCATTACCATGTGCCCACAATCTGTTCATTGTAAAGTTACTTAAGGTAAACCCATCTCACTGTCATGCTTTTATGAAATAACCAGGATATGAGTATATATTTTGGTTATGTAAATAATCGAAGTATCTTTGACAGTGAATAATTAAAATGCATTCTTATTTTAAATTTGATTATAAATGTTTTTAAGATGGTAAAATAGGTAAAACTAGCAAACAGGATCATATTTTTTATTTGAAATTAAACATAACACATTGTTTAACATTAGAGCCGACTTTAAAACTTCCCTCCTTTGGTATTTAAGTAATCCATTGCCTTTGGTATTATAGATACGTACTTATAATTGCTGATGTTAAGTTCTTTGTCCATGTGGTTGAGCAGGTGCACTGTGGGCAAAATAATTGGTGTTTGGCCCTCTTGCTCATTTTAATTCATGTCTAATATTCCAATTATTCTAATATTGCAATCATCTTCTAGGTCTGCGGCACACCTGAATACATTGCACCAGAAGTGATTCTCAGGCAGGGCTACGGAAAACCGGTGGACTGGTGGGCCATGGGGATTATCCTCTATGAATTTCTGGTTGGATGTGTGCCATTCTTTGGGGACACTCCAGAAGAGCTATTTGGGCAAGTCATCAGTGGTAAATATCATCAGGAATTATTTTTAAGCTTCTGTTGGGAAGCAGCTATTCAGTGTAAATCTGTGGAATATCGCAGTTTTTTGCTACTAAAATGTTAGCCTTTATCAAACAGTTGAGCCAACAAATTAAAAGAACTCACTCATCATAACGCGTAACTGGCTTTCACAATCTCCAGAGGGCCATTTGTGTTGAAAATTGATCTGAGGAAGTTTTGTTAACATGGAATTTGGAAATGCACTAGCAACGAAACCAGCTTTTATGGTGTGTTTTTTCCATGAAAGAAATTGGTATGGGATTTACAAATGATTTAATTGCCATCCAGTCTTCCTTTCCATTATAGGGAAGTTGCACCAGGGAAGAAAAGGTTAATGTGGGTAACATTTACATAAATGGGAAAAATGGCTAATGGCACAATGAAGAAATTAACAAAAACGCAATAAACCCTAAAACAAATGTCTACCAAATAATAAATAATGAGAATGAGAAGGAAGCAAATGTAATCCACAGATTGTTAATGCTTTTGTTGGTAGTTGTTATGGTGTAATGTTATTTCTGTAACAGCTGTTCATCTTTCATTTAAAATTCAATAACCTTTAGATCTTAACCTGCAAGCTGACCCTAACTGTTGTTATGTGGCTTGTGGCAAAACTGTATGGTAATTAAATAGGATCCATCATTGCCCTTCCTGCTGTTTTTATAAATTTCCCAGAAGCATAGATCAGAAAGGCCTTTTTGTTCCTGAAAGTTTGTCAGTCGTCACTGCCATCTCCATCAACC
This sequence comes from Cabassous unicinctus, assembly GCA_029593785.1. NCBI lineage: Eukaryota > Metazoa > Chordata > Mammalia > Cingulata > Chlamyphoridae > Cabassous > Cabassous unicinctus. The sequence continues at coordinate 71,509 of JAQZBX010000327.1, forward strand.
ACCTCGGTTTATTCTCAACTGTGCTTACAAGGTCCGGCAGTGAAAATAGGGAAACATACATTTTGCGTGTGAGGAGACCCTTAATCACAGCCTTATTCTCTGTCATTGACATTGCAAGCCAGGCATATTTGTAAACTTTAACGAAGTAGATTTGTGAGTTGCCTGCAGTGTGTAACCCCTTTATACAAGAGCTGAGCTGTTTATGGATTTATAACTAGACTGTTTTCTGATCTACCAAGGCCTGAATGGCAGGGGGAATCAGCTGTTTAATTAACACAAGCAGCAAATGCTGGCTTTGTTCTCCATGCCTTACGGCTCTGATGCATATTCATGTTTTATTTTCCAAATCAGATTTAAACTGGAGCAGAGGAAGCTAGAGGCGGGCACACACAGAAATAACTCATGTTTTTATTGCATTTCCATACACACAAGCACACGTACCTATCTTCAGGCAAACTCCTTTAGAATGTAGAACATGTTCTAATATTTATGGCAGGTTTTAAATACTTCCATTATTAGGCTTACTTTGAATGTTTTCTTTTCTTCTTCAGCCTTAGCATTTTGACCTTTCCTTTGTCTATGGAAATATTTATTTTTAGAAACTTATTTTTTGGAGCTGAAGAACTCTATGGCTTATGGCCAAATGATCAGTTAAGGATAAGAGAGAAAGTCTTGCTCTTAGGTGTCCCTGAATGCGGGGGGCAGAGGGGTGGGGGGTGGGGGGAGGGGAACCTGAAACGCGGGAGTTTAAAGTTTCCATATTAAAACCTCCTAATATTTAGAAGGGACAAGTTGTTGGGAACCAAGTCTCCCAAAGAAAAATAAATCCAAAAGGCAAATGAAATTCAGATACCACTCATTGACATGTTCTCTCTCCCACCTTTATGAAAGCTGTCCTAGTCATGTCTTATAAAACAGCACTTCTCACATTTGACTGTGTCTGGGAATCACCTAAAGGTCTTGTTAGAGCCGGGGTTCTTCACCTTTCTTGTTCCATGGACCCCTTACTAAGTCCTCACTATACTGTGTATTATTTAATAAATATATCACACCCTCACCAACATGTCCCCACAAGAATGTTTTTTTGAATTTCAGTTTAAGCTCATGGACCCCTGGTTGAGAACCCCTGTGTTAAGACTGTAGATTCTGACTCAGCAGATCTGGGGTGATGCCTCAATTTCTGCATTTTTAACAAGCTCCCAGGTGATGTTGATGCTGTTGGGATGCAGACCACCTTTTGAGCAGTAACTTTGCAAACTACATTTCTTCCTTCTAGATGAGATCAACTGGCCTGAAAAGGATGAGGCTCCGCCCCCAGATGCCCAGGATCTGATTACCTTGCTTCTCAGGCAGAATCCCCTGGAGAGGCTGGGAACAGGTTAGAACACGGTGTTTTAATTTTGCTAATATGCAAAAAATGACGTCTGTGTCGAGCAGGCCAAGGCTTTTGTTGATATTTTGTGTTTGCGTACGAAACATCTGTTAGTTGATGTAAAACATGATTACAACACATTATAGCAATAGTATTTTTACTTTTTTCTGATTTAGAGCAGAATGGACACTGAGGGGTTTTTGTATGTCATTGTTTTTTGTTTGTTTTTGCAAAGCAGAATTGTTCTTAATTTGTTTTGATAAATAAAACTTCTCCGGAAAAAAACCTCAAGGGCACATATAACTCTTCTTCCCTGGAAAGCAAGCACCTTAAATAATTTGAAATGGGATTAGAGATGTGTGTGTCTTTTTTATAATAGCATGTGGACCCAGACAATTACTATCCACAGACTTTGAAATGGGTTCTCAGTACTCAAGCTAATTACTAGCAATGAGAGCCTGGGGTTGAACCCTGCTGTCCTGTCATGGTGCTCAGCACCACAGCTCAATCGAAAGACTTGAAAACCACTGCCTTTCAATATGAAGGAGATAGTAGATTTGTTTCTTGCCGATTATTTTTTTCTGACTGTTTTGTTACCAGTTTTTGTTTCTGCTCCTCTTCCTTTCTTCCTTATATTCTGAATGGACAGATCTAGAGATCCCAGTACAGAGTCCCAGGCTGTCCAAGTATGTGACTTTATCTACATGAGCCTTAAATATTGAGCATAAACACCAACACACCCATAAACTCTAGCCAGTGCCCATAATTTTCATCAGAGTTTTTGATTCCCTGACCAGCTTTTAAAATAAAAATATCAGAAAATATTGAAGAAACATTTCCTTCCTCCAATTATTTTTCCAAGTAAAAAGCATTTGCAACACTTCCAAATATTTATCTTATGTTGTTCTCTGCATTTGCCCAGATTCCCCTTTCGGAGGGTCCTGCTTTTGCTTTAAGGATGGAACACTGTGTTACTAGGGTTAATGATGATGCATTAGAGCAAGGATCAGCAAACTAATGTTCATGGGCCAAATCTAGCCTACTACCTACTTCTGTAAATAAAGTTTTATTGAAACACAGCAGTACCCATTCATTTACATATTGCCTATGGCTGCTTTATGCTACATTGCCAGAGCTGAGGTTTTGCAACAGGCTGTATGCCCAACAAAGCCTAAAATATTTACTTTTTGACCCTTTACAGAAACATTTTGCCAATCCTGCATTAGAGAATCCAAGAAGATTTAAGAAGAAGGCTGCAGTCGGGGTTCTTCTGAAAAACAAAACCAATAGGATATACATACATGCAAATATGTATTTCTGTATACATATACTCACATATATACACAAACATATTTAAATATTAATAGATTTATTATAGGAATTGTCTCCTGTGACCATGGGAATTGGCAAGTCTGAATTCTGTAGGGTGGGTTGCAAGTTGGAAATGCCAGTGAGGATGATAATGAATTCCCCAGGAGAAGCTGGCTGGCTGAAATAGTGATAATTTTTTTTTTTCTGACTGCTGCAATCATCAGTTCTCCCTTTAAGGCCTTCAACTGATTGGATGAGGAGACTTCTCACCTTGCTGAAGGCAATCTCCTTTGTTGTTTGTAGATGTAATTAGCCATAGATGCAGTCAACTAACTCATGACTTTAATCTGTCTATGAAATACCCTTACAGTAACAAACAGGCCAGTGCCTCTTGACCAAACAACTGGACACCATAACCTAGCCAAGTTGATACGTGAAATTAGCCATCACAAGGGCTCAACTGCAAAAACTTACTTGAGTTGGGCCTTTTACTGAAGTAATAGGTACTTTCATGCCTTTGTCAGTGAACGGGTAGATATTTAAAACCAAAAGGTTATAATATAACATAGAGGTTTAAAGCACACGGGAGTCAGATTGACTGAGTTTAAATCTCAACTCTGTGACCATGGGCAAGTTACTTCTCTTTCTGTGCCTCATTTCCTCATCAATAAAATAGAGCTGATAGTAGTGCCGTTGCTTATTGTGAGGTTAAAATGAGATAATCCACAGAAGGCACTTAGCCTGAGGATGACACTGCTGCTGCTAGTATTGTTGATTTTAATTTGCTGCATGTATAAGCCACGCTTTCCCTTTTGGACATATAAAGTATGGAAATGGTGGTGGTGCCCCTACCTTTGAACTGAGCACTTTATATTTCTGCCCACCCTGTGTGGTTTTCCACTTGTCTGAAGTGACTAGCAAACTTGTTATTTCAGACCCTCTGTGGCCTGCAGTCAGATTTGCTTTATGGTTCAAGGAATATGTGTAGCTGTCAAAAATTTGTCAAGACTGTGTATGGGGCAGAATTTTGAAGAGCGATTTTTACTCACTTGAGCCAAATATGAGACACAGCGGCATTTAAGATTGTCCTGCAATAATACAAATATCCATGTATGCATCCTGTTCAACTGTTCCAGGAAATCATTGTCCTATATTTGACTAAAAATATATTAGAATGGGTACATTCCTTCAAAAGGAAACTCATAAAGTTACTTCCATGTCCAAGTGTCAGTTTGGAGAGTTTTCTCAGTCTGCCCGTTTTCCTCTTCCAGATACTTGGATTCTTGATTGAGCTTTGATTTAGGGTTATAATAATGGTCAGCACATTTTTGTATATATATATCAGATGCTGCAAGTTATTTCTCTGCACTTTTCCCCTTAACTGCTTCTTTTGGTCATTTCAGGATTTAACGATTTGAGGAACTAATCCCCTAAGAAGCCCAAAAGAGATGTTTAAAAGACCCTGCCCAAGCTCTTAGATTTGTCGAGAAGTGCTTGCCAAACAGGCAGGTCCAATGTGACAGATCCCAGTAGGTTCTGGAGAATGAGGCTGAGACTCCCGCAGGCCTGCCACGCTGCTTCCAATGACAGCATTTTGTATTTAATGCATATTTAGCGGGCAAAATAATGCACCGTGAAAATGTGCAAATGCACATTTGCCCGAGAGACTAGAAAGACTGAGAAAAGGGGTGTGAAGAACATAATGGATGTTTAAGAAGCTTCCATGAAAGGAGAGAAAAACTCAAGGGAGAGTGTTAATGCTGAAACACAACTTGCAGTTTGGGAATTTGTCCCACTTGAACTATACTTTTAAACTCGGAGTATTGAGTGGCATTGGACTTTAGAGCCACTCAGATGTGACTACCAGCCCTGTGCCAGCTGTGAGGTCTTAAGGAGTTTCTTCACTGCCCTGAATCCCAGTTTCTTACACTGTGAAAAAAGCTATATTATACACATCTCATAGGGCTGTTGTGGAGAGTAAATGCAAAAATTTCATGAAGGCATCTAGTATATTGGTTTAGTACATAGTAGGAGCTCAAGAAATATCAGTTTCCCTTTCCTTTCCTTCCCGTCATTGTTCTTTTTTAAATTTGTTGTGTACTTTTACAATAAGAGCTGTCACTCATGAGTTCCTACCTCTGGTGATTTGTATTTGGCTCATAATGCCATCATTCATATTTTACAAACAGCCCAGAGGTCATTTTTCTCCAGTTTGTTCCTTTAATTCTTTCCTTCCCCATCTCTCCAAAAGTGCATGAGAAACAAGATCCAGTGATAACCAACTTCTCAGTGGAGGTTAAAGGGCAAAGGATGAGAAATGTGAGCTGAAGCAGCAATGGGCTGTGACTCCTTGGTGAGTCACATTTGTCATTGTCCACAGAGATGGACAGGCTCTCACCAACTTGTGGCCCAAAGGGTAGGAGGCAGGGGAGTGAAAAGCCCGATGCTCTTGTCTAGAAGTACCCTTGATCCTATAGAGTAGCTGCGTTTCTGGGTAGAGTGTAGCAACCTGGGACTGTCAGACCTATGTCATTTGGTCTGGGCCCACGAGCAGCCACTGAAGGGTGGGTCTCTGTGGAACCATCCCTCGTCTAAGAGTCCAGAGATATGTTGTGGGCCACTAATTAAGGGCTGAGTCTCTGGAGCTCAGTGTTCTAATCTAAGCAGTGAGGGAGGTGGATAGATGAACATTGAAGTCCTTTTTGCTTCTGCAAGGAAAAGGGCTCTAGAAGAACATGATACAGATAGCTGTGTTTGGGGACACCGATTGGGGCTAGACACGAGCTGGCATGCAGTGTGGCCCGGGGTTAGTCTCTGTAGAGGTACTGTGAGAGCAGCAATGTGAATCGGGTATTACATTCAGTTCCCCAGTGTTAGCAGTTGTGAATCCATTTTCACTGTGATGCCAGAGTAGGGTCCATACTAAAATGTGCCTCCTCTTCACGTGGTATGTGGTACTGTGTGGCACTGCGGCACTGAGGAAGGATGTGGGCATTTGTAAACAGCCCTAGGATCAGACCCTCTAATGCTTATTCTCCATGAACTTGGTCCAGTCTCCTTTATTGTTTACCCCTAGTTTCTTCAACCAAAATTGGAGTTAATTATGCTTACTCCATGGGGTCCTTTATTTTCTATGATTCAATTAAAGGAAGCAAGGTTCCTAGAGTATCTAGTGCCATATTTGCCACAAAGTCAGTCGACCCTCAAATCATAGCTTCTGGTGCACTCGAGGTTGTGACTAACATCAGACCTCAGCACCGTGCTATAAATGTGGGAAACGCCTGGATAGGAGCCTGGATAAGTATTCTAGTCAAATGTTTTGTAAAGAATCCATTCTCCCTTTCTTTGGTGATGTTCTGCTTCTTTTTTTTTTTTTTTTTGGTGATGTTCCTTTCTGTTGTGTTCAGAACACCAGATTCCCTGGCTGGGTTTGGAGCTAGAGTGACGACAACACTGCACCTTGTGCTGGAGGGGCCCCCGGGGAACTGAGCCCTCCCCACACATGTCTTTGAATTGCACAGAGAGTTCCCTCTTCCTGGGGGTCCACAGCCCATTTTCAGATCAGCTTGCATGGCTCACCCTATTCCCTTTGTGCCCCACAGAGGACAGGATGAGAGGCGTGGGTGACAAGTGCAATAAAGTGGCATTTACATTACACCTAGAAGAGCGGCTCCTGGCAGTGAGGCTGATTAAACCGTGGTAGCTGGTAGCGGTCTTGTGAGAAATCTCTCTTCCCTGTGTTTTTTCAGGATTCATTCTTTGTTAGCTCCTTCATCAACAGTCTGTGTGCTGGTGGCGGGGAAGGGGCCTGATTCTCCTGCTATGACTTCACAAAATGTGTACATTCTTCTCTTTACATGCAATGAAGTGTTAATATGTTTGATGGGGCATGGCCTTCAAAATCACTCTTTAAAATCATAAAATAAAAAAAAGCATTATTTCACTGAATTGTGCTTTCATACTGACTTGGCATAAAGGAGCCTAAAGCTTAAGAATTGTGATTGATTTTCATCGGGTGCATTATAAATCTGTCAAGCAGGTGTGTGTCTGTTTTTTACTTAAGAATCTAATGCACAGACTCTAATTCCTACCTATAGTAATGAGCAATCCAGTACGAGTGAATGGTAACTATTATATACTATTTAGGAAGAATTCACCATCATTTACCTTACCTCCAGAGGAAATAGTGCAGTGAACACATTTTGTACCTTGTTGGAATTTCCTTGGGTTTGTACTGAGTAAAGTCTGTTTTGGGCCAACATGTGTCCACATCCCCAGGTTTGGTATAAATGTGATTTTAAGTGGCCACATCATTAACTTTTGAAAAATGGAGGAAATCATGGAATAGTTAACAAAGAAAAACTGTGCCATAGCAACTGTTGTTAGCCAAATCAAATCTCCTGCTGATAAATTATGGGGAAAAAATTAGGGTTTTGATAGTAGAATGAAAAAAGTAAGGTTTCCATGACTTTATTACTCTGCTGATAATTTTTTATGCTTAAAAACTGATGTCTGTCTTTGCTTGGATGATAGTTTAATATTTTCCCCCTTATGCTCCCCCAGGTGGTGCCTACGAAGTCAAACAGCATAGATTCTTCCGTTCCTTAGACTGGAACAGTTTGCTGAGACAGAAGGCAGAATTTATTCCACAATTGGAATCCGAAGATGACACAAGTTATTTTGATAGTATGTATATTATCGGACATAAAACATTGTTTGGTGTTTTCTTTGTAGAAAATTATCTACACTTTTGAAGGAACCTTCCAATCTAGAACCTCCTATGAGATCTTATACATAATGTTGATTTGATATAAAAACTTATAATTAAAATGTCTAAATTAAAAACTGAAATTTTGAGTAATTGGAACTTTTCCCAAACACTTCTCTGCAGCTCGGTCAGAAAAATATCACCATATGGAAACTGAGGAAGAAGATGATACAAATGATGAAGACTTCAATGTGGAAATAAGGCAATTTTCCTCGTGTTCACATAGGTTTTCAAAAGTAAGTGAAATTTGGCAAAAATGTGCAGAGTCTGTCTGGAAGACTCTCCTGCTGGCCAGTTAATGGGTACCCTTAAATAGCTGGATAGGATTGTGAAAACCACCCACCAGTTTTTTGGGGGATTGTTGTCTTCTGTGCTTAAAATTCCTTTTTGTTCTAGGAAAAGTGACTCCTTAGTCTTGGTAATGCAGTCAGAGTCCCTATACACCGCTGCCCAGAGTATCTGTTTTTTAGCTTCACTCTCCACAAATTAAGACCGTTTTTCTTCTCGGAGGCATAGCCTTGCTCTCATGGTCAGATCTTTGGAATGTATGATAGCCGTTTCTATGATGACCTTGCCTTGCATGTCCCTCCATTTCCTTCATCTTTTAATCAAGAACATTGAGCCTCAGTATGTGCAGAGGGCTCTGCTAGGTCCTACTCAGAATCCAGCACGAAGGAGAAGGCTTGGTCCTTGACATAAATAGAAGTACTAGGGGATGGCTGCCTATAGGATGGGAAAGTCTTGTAACCAGTAATATAAATTGTAATTTATATATTAAACAGGCAGAAGGAAGCCAAGCTAGAATGGAAGATAATAAAATTGAAGTTTGAGAAAGATGATTTTTTTAACTTACAGTGGTAAGATTTAAAAAAAAAAAAAAAAACAAGGCAAAGGAAAAAACCTGATAGTCCTGAGACAGGGCAGAGCCCCAGGAAACTGGAAATAAACCTAGAGGGCATCCTGCCTCTCTTTTGCTATTTTCAGTAGCTACATATTTTCTGTTGCCATGGCATTTTGCATGGTTATTGTTCAGCCTTTCTATAGAAGTTAGTGACTTTAAAGTGATCTGTAGCTTTTTCTAAGTGATTACCTAGAGTGTACCAGCAAAATTGGCCATCACTACCATCCCTGTTTATTGGGACGGCAGAGAAGTAGAGATTTCCCTGCAGAAGATAGTGGCAGGTCTGTCCTGGGTGAGGACAGAAGCTTCAATGATGCCAAGTCAGGGGCTGAGACCAACACCTGGTCTCTGGTCCACCAAAGCTGCTTCCTTAAATACTAGTAACTCCTTTGCCCTTTGCATGGTGTTTCACGTCCCCTGTCTCCTGTTCTTCAGCCACCTTCCTCCCAGTCCAGATTCCAAGTCTAGGTCCCCAATCCAGGTAGATTATAGGAAGTCTGAGGGCCATTCCCACGAGAGCAGCAAATGGCCAAGTAGGGCAGTAGGGGGTGCTTCCTGCACTGGATTTGCAGCCCCCCATTTTACCTTCCCTCTTCCCTGTGGAACAGCAGGAATCAGAGGTTGGCTGAAATCTTGAGTTTACTTAAGCTCTGATCCCCTTAAGGCATCTCAGTACCAACATATGATGCTGTCTGTCTGTATATATGATTTGTTAGCCAAACAAATATTTTATGACCAAATATGTACTGCATTCCCCTGCTAAGTCTTGAAACAGGTCATTTATTCTTCTCTTTGCAGTCAATTCCAACTCATTTTTCTCCTTCCCACCCCTGACTGGTGGCCATTAAATCTTTTTCTCGGTGATTTTCTTTTTCTGATTGACTTTATGGTTAAAAAGTAATCTAAAATGTGCAATGATCCCCAGGCCTAAAAACCCCAATGCATCTATGGATTTTATTTGCAGCTACAAAGTCCATACCAAGTTATGGTGAGAGAAGGGAATGAAATCATAGCTTTCTACTCCCCCTACCAAAAAAAAAAAAAAAAAAAAAAATTTTTTACAATTGGGCCTTCATCTCAGAACTCAAGTAGACAGCATACTTTCTGAATACATGGTCCCAATTCAAAATTTAACTGTATTTTCAGGTTTTTCTCCAAAGATTTGTTGTTGCTTTTTCCTGACAAACTCTTTTAGAAAGGTACTAATAAGCACTGATTATTTGTCTTCCAGGTGTTCAGCAGTATAGATCGAATAACTCAGAATTCAGAAGAAAAAGAAGACTCTGGAGACAAAACCAAAAACACAACTTTGCCGTCCACGGAAACATTAAGCTGGAGTTCAGAATATTCTGAAATGTATGTGAAATGCCTGTTAAGTAATATCATAAGCAGTAGCTATAGAGCAGTAGTCTCAAATGTCAGTGAGCCTCAGAACCACCTGGAGGGCTTAGTGAAATGGCCAGGCCTTACTTCCAGAGTTTCTGCTCCAGTAGGTCCGGGATGGGTCCTGAGAAATGGCATTTCTACCAACTTCCCAGGTGATACTTGCTGCTGGTCTGAGAACCACTGCACTAGACCTGTCTTTGGTTAGGCTTATCCAAATCCCGTTTTTACCTGGTTTCTTCCAAGGCCCACCTTTAACACTGCTTCCCAGTGTGTATATATGACTTTGTTTTTGTTTTTAATTAAGGCAACAGTTATCCACATCCAACTCTTCAGATACTGAAAGCAACAGACATAAATTCAGTTCTGGCCTGCTTCCCAAACTGGCTATTTCAACAGAGGGAGAACAAGAGGAAGCTGCTCCCTGCCCTGGAGACCCCCAGGAAGAGCCAGAAAAGCCAGTCCTTCCAGCCGAAGAGTGCGCTCAGGAGGAGCCTGAAGTCACCACCCCAGCCAGCACCATCAGCAGCTCCACTCTGTCAGGTAAGCTGCAGGGTGCGGCGCCTGCCATCCAAACATCACCTCCATGTTGAGAAGTGGCTCCCTGTGCTCTGAGTCCCGAGCCCGGCCAGGTGGTTAATGGTGGGTATTTTATACCACTAGACTCCACCATGACTCCACTTCTTGGGCTTGGGGAAACCATCTTCCAAGAACTGAAATCTGATATCTCAGATCCCTCCTTAGCGCTTGCCCTGGATGGCCAAATATTTTTGCTTCTGTTTGACCTTAGAGTCATCCTTAGCTTTCACAGCTGCATATCAGTGGGATCTTTTGATGTCAGTCAGAACATGCTAAGGGGACACATTCTCAGTTGTTGATGCAAAGGCAATTCTTAGGGAGTTGCATCTAACTCAGAATTAGAAGTAAGGGGAAATAGCAAATAGTCAAATTGTTGGAATTGCCTTTGACTCATCTTTACAGTTCCATAGAAAGCCACTTTTCCCTCTAGCATTGGAATGGATGGTTGTTTTTTTTTTTTTGAGGTAGTTGCACCTGCAGCCAGGTGTTTACGTTGTGGGATTCACAGGTGCCTTCACGTGCACCTAGGACATGGACTTTCTGAAGGGCTTAGGTAGGGAGTGTCACAAATGCTAACACAATTTAAATTGGTATTTTGTGTGCATATGAAACAACTGTGCCACAAACAAAAGTTACTCTTCCAGTTAGTGAGTGAATGGAGTGAGAAAGTCCTGAGGCATTGCTGTCTGTTTGGGAGGCAGTCTTGGCTAGGATTTGGGGCGTTTTCTCGGAAAGCATTTTACAATGATACTTTTTCATGAAATAACCTTCCTCATATCAGGAACAGTCTCCTCACAATTGTGTCTTTTTATAATTGTGGTAAAATATATATAACGCATTTTATCAGTTTAACCATTTTTAAGTGTGCAATTCAGTGGCATTAATAACAATCACAATTTTGTACAACCATCACCACTGTCTTATTTTCCAAAATTTTTTTATCATCCCAAACAGAAACTGTATCCATTAAGCAATAGCCCCCTATCCACCCCTCCCCCCAGCCCCTGATAACCTCTAATCTATTTTCTGTCTCTGTGAATTTGACTATTCTAGATATTTCATATACTTGGAAATATACAATATTTGTCCTTTTGTTTCTGGCTTATTTCTCATAGCATAATATTTTCAAGGTCCCTTCATATTGAAGCATGTTTCAGAAGTTCATTCCTTTTTATGGCTGAATAATATTCCATTTTGCATATGTACCACCTTCTGTACATCCATTCATCTACTGATGGACACTTGAGTTGTTTCCACTTTCTGGCTATTGAGAATACTGCTATAAACATTGGCATACAAGTATCTGTTTGAGTCCCTATTTTCAATTTGGGTGGGGATACTCAGAGAATTTTAAAGTACTCTATGTATCGCAGATACTTACTTGCTTTGGGGGTGTCCTCACTAGATAGCCAAACTTGCGCTTCCCTCAGAGCAAGACTTTCAAGTGCATTTAAATTATTTTATTTATAAATATTTTTGCATGGCATATCCTTTTACAAAACAATATGTATTTGTGCTTTTCAAAAAAAAATAAATAAAACATGGATATCGCTTAGGGTTGCTACAATAAGTGTTTTCAGTAAGCCATAGTCAATATGTTGTAGTGATAACCATGAATGATTCCAAGATTTTTCATGAACACTTTTTTAATTGACTGAATATTCATGGTATGAGCTTTTTTGTGTTTTACAAATCATTTCAATAAAATACATTTTTCAGAGGCTGGATTTATTTCAGCTTCACTAAAAACTCTGGTTCTAAGGAGTTTCTCATGTTTTTATAGTTTATTATGGGGAAAAATAGTGTTGGATTTTCAGTTCCCTTCCTTTACTTCAGTTCTCCTTCCATGTTGGATAATTCTACTTCTCCTGAGTCTATCTCTATCAAGCCAAGAGAGTAGCAATTTAGAAGTAGTGAAGAGATAACCAATTAGTCCATAACCAGTTTTAGTTCATCTTGGCATTCAAAGCAAATGTAGATGTCTCAGTATTTCATATTCCTGGCTAAGACAGCCTCTACCTGTTTCTTAGTTTCTTATTTTATTCTGAATAGAATATATTTACCTCCATTTAAAAAGTGTTCTTAATATGGTAAGTTGTTTACTCTCTTAAGCCTACTCATTATCAGAAAGGTGGGAGGTGAAGGGAGGGGAACAGTGTCTAAGCATTTGATTGATTACTTACATAATTAAAAAAAAAAATCTGCCTAGGTCCTGCCATGCTTTTTGATTAATAGATACAAACCATCTTTCTCTCCCCCATGCACACACTAAAAATAATCAAAGACCTTGGGGGCTACAAAGAATAGAGAGGATCTGATTTGCTCAGAGCCAAGGGTAATTAGGGAATCTGAAAACCGTGACTGTAGTAAAATTTAATTTGTTGATTTTTATATTGCTCCACCATCAAAAAGAAAGAACCCTCGACATTTAGGGAACATTAAGGTGACATTATCCACCACTGGCAGAAAAGAAGCACATCTTTCTCTACAGTACTGTGAAAGGAGAAGGCTGAGGCAAGAGGAAGGGCATGATGAAAGAGAAAACTGTATATTCGGTTCTGGTACTTAGGAAAGTGCAACTTTATACCTGGTCTCCTTTTTCATGACTACATTGTATCTGAATCAGTGAAGTAAAAGTCCTGAAGTCTTAGGTGTAGTGCTTGAAGGCATCCAACAATTACTCATCGTGAAGAGATTCAGCTTTTCAGGTTATGCTTGTCAGTGATCCCATCAACACCCAAGTAAAAAGAAGGGAAAATAAAGTATTCATATATCATTTTGCAAATATTGGTATGTATTGTGAAAAATTTGATTTTTACCCACAATAAAAAAAAATTAAAAAAAAAAAAAAAGAAAGTGAGTAACTTATACATACGAAGGTAAGATTCAGTTTTTTGAGATAAGAATTTTTGACTCGTGAGGCAATTTTAATCAAGAATGAATAGTTCTTCAGCAGTTGATTTCTTTATTTAGAGTGAATGGAATAGGTATATTCTTAAGTGAGATTTAGTTTGGCATGCACAAGTTCAAAGATTGTTGGCAGTTATCTTCAGGTTGGCTTCTCTCCTTGGACAGATGGGTGTCACATGGAAGTCCATGAATCTTTACCTGTTCAGACAGCACAGTGGGTGGCCGGGAAGTGGGCTGTGTCCACGCCTGCTCTCCCCAGTCCCAGGCTTTTCTTTGTTTGGATCAGACCCACAGAGTCTATTCCACCTCACATGAAGCCAGGCCAAACCTCAGCTGCACAGTTGAGTGGTGTATATGAATCAGTGTAACATGAATGCTAGTTTCCTACCTCTTTCCCAGGCAAACAAGGTCCTAGGGTCAGCACTTCAATGTGCTGGCTGGTCATTCAAAGGATGCTTTCCAATAGTGTTACATTCTCTGCATGGATTGCGTTTCTTAAGTTGTTGATAGAGTTGATGATTTTTAAACCACAGGGGACTTAGAATGTAGCATATAGATGTAAAAATCAGATGAGCATAGTTTTTTCTAGATGGGCAAAGATGTGTTATCTATCAGTGAGTGGAAAAAAAAAAAAGAAAGAAAAGAAAGAAAATTAAAACCTGACAGCCTGTGAATGAAACTAAAAGGTGTAGCTGCTCGATTTCTGTGGGGGGCTCAGCGTGTCACTACTACTTGAGAACTTTCTTTACTTTTGGCCTCTGCAATCACCAGACTGACATCAGCGATTTTTCATTCAAAAGTACCTCTATGGGTTAAAGAGGAAAATAAAGAAGGTGTGAGTTAGAGGGGAGGGTTTTTTCTCATGGTCCAATAACTTCAGAGAAGCTCAGCCTATGACATACCATCTAGATGAAATGCCAGGAAGATAGAGTGAGCTTTTGAGTAACATGTCACGTAATACCTTTTTCTTTTCCTATTAAGTTTACAAGGGGCTTAGAGTGAAAGGAGACATATGGCATGAGAAGTAAAAGGAGACACTTAAGGTCCTTCTCTGTAAGTGATATATCTGAGCCTAGTATGAGGTGTGCCTAGAATATGTTACAGGTATAAACCGTGATTCTTATTACTATTATTATTATTAACAACACTGGTGATGATAATCATAGCATAAAGTGGGAGGTCATAGCATGGTGTGCAGAAGGTGATGTTTGGTTCATAGCATGGCCTTTCACGATGAGGGGAAAAGAGTCCTCTCTGCAAGGATTTTAAAATATAGATTCTAGAAAGTAATTCTTCATGGTTCTTGTCTGTGAAAGGACTTCTGGTCTTCTAGTTAAATGGAGTTGTTGATTGAGAATTGACAGACTTGAGTACACCTCTTCCATTTCTTCCTCCTCCACATCACCTTTCTCAGACCAGTCATGTGTGTTGAATGTTCTCCTGACACCACATGGACTCATTAGCCATGTGGGAGTGTTTCCCAGCTTTTGTCCGTCCTTCTCGCTCTCTTCCCCACCTCTCGTATCGTAGATTTTCTTGAACATGTTTATCCCTTCTTCTTTGTACAGTTGGCAGTTTTTCAGAGCACTTGGATCAGATAAATGGACGAAACGAGTGTGTGGACAGTACAGATAATTCCTCAAAGCCATCCAGTGAACCCGCTTCCCACATGGCTCGGCAGCGATTAGAAAGCACAGAAAAAAAGAAAATCACGGGGAAAGTCACAAAGTCCCTTTCTGCCAGTGCTCTGTCCCTCATGATCCCAGGAGGTAGAGAGACGTCTACTTGCATGAAGTTGTGTGATGTGTGCATGCCATCCCCATCCCTCCCCCAATTTGGAATGCTGATTGGGGCAAGGTTGCTTGAAGCAGATGGATGGTAACCCCAGCACAGCTTTCAAGAGCTTCTGCCTGCAGAGGCCCGAGGTCTCCTGCAGGATCTCCCAAGCTCCCAAAGAGCATGCGGCTTCTCTCATCTCACTTCTTTCTGTGTCCAGAGATGAGAAAGGCCTTTATTCTAAAAAGACTTAGTTTTGTTGTTGTTTTCTTACCATTTCTTTTCTCCCCTCTCTCCACGCCCCCCCCAAGTTAAGTGATAAATTTCCCTCCTCTGAATAATTTTTCTTCCCTAGACTACACAGCATTTATCTACCTTACAGAGCTGTTTATAGCATCTGTGTTAGAAAGCTAAGTACAGTTTTCCTCATCTAATAAAGGAGGAAATAGACACGGAGCATAAACTTTCATTCCTGGGGATGCAGAGTCACAGACAGCACAGAGTCCTGTCTGTTGAGCTATGCTTCCTCCTACTGGTAGGCAAATCGTTTTCTACCTTGTACTGAAAAACTTGGTTTAATTATTGTTTTGTTAAATTGCAGTGTATTTCTACAACCTGATCGGTTTTGCCTCTACCGATCACCAAGTCTATAGTAATTCTACTGGCAGAGATGAAATTTACCCCCTGGTAGTCGTGACTTATCACTCAAATGAGAGTAAGAGAGTACAAGGAGGAATTGAATTATATTGCAGCTGGCTTGTATTTGGAAGAATACAGATGCTGTATAAAAGAGAGTGTTTACATTTTTTAAATTTCATATTTGTGCAGAAGGAAATTTGATATAAACAGATGTTCATTTGCAGATAGTGCTTGCTTTAGTGGATCCAGTTTTCTAGGGGACATCACCATAAAACAAACACCTCTTTCCCTA
Source organism: Cabassous unicinctus (assembly GCA_029593785.1). Taxonomy (NCBI): domain Eukaryota; kingdom Metazoa; phylum Chordata; class Mammalia; order Cingulata; family Chlamyphoridae; genus Cabassous; species Cabassous unicinctus. Next base: position 87,440 of record JAQZBX010000327.1, read on the forward strand.
GTTTGAACAACCATTCAAAACCCCAAAACAATGACCCCAGTGCAGCTGCACAGTAGGGAAGGTAAGTTAGATGTGGGCCAGTCCACTTTTGAAAGTTGGTAAAAATTCCACACTTGGTAAAGTAGGGAAACTTATAGAAAGAATTGTGGATCTGGATTTTCAGCAGTCTGGATCTGTATGCGTCCACTCTGTCTTCTTTCCACGTGCATGTTTTGAAGTTCTCTGCCCACCAATGTGTTTCTCTTTACCTGGCACTTTGATCAGGCAGAAGGTGGCCAGCCAAATAGAACCAAGATAGTATACTAAATGAGAGAGCAAAGGAGCACGGGTAGTGATATGTCTAGTTTTGTTCCATTTTGGACATACAAAAGAATCGGAATTAAAGATAGTATGGATACCTTCGGCTTACTTTGGCCGCAGTGGAGCTCACCGCACCTGGTGAGTCTTGAGTAGCACTGGACAGTTTGTAACCTGAGCTCACATGTAAACCTCAGCACCTTTTGTAGATGATACTTTTTCTCAGAAACACACATGCACAGACAATGTCACATGGCCGTTAAGTTCTGTTTAGATTCACGCAGACAGAACGTTGTTATGAACTACAAGTTCAAAGTGTGTCAGCTTATAAGACAAGGAAAGCAAAGACTAGAATTGGAGTTATGGAA
>JAQZBX010000327.1:88204-118567 GCA_029593785.1 Cabassous unicinctus
AAAAAAAAAAAAAAAAAAAAAATAGATAAAATATCTTAACTAAATATATCACAGGCAGAAAGGAGCTCATCTTTGTGAGTGATTTAATTAATGTAGAAAACTAAAAAGTTTTAACTTTATAGTATTAATTTTAAAATTATTCAAATAGAAACAATTTCGAGGTTGCCTTGGCCATCTTCTGTTTTAAAGTCCACGCTAGGTACCAACATAAACATTTTGGTATTATTTCTTCTTTATTTTTCTTATTGGAAATGAAAGGATTTGTCATGTGACCGGGCTGCCAATCCTGGCAGGGCTCACGTGGCAAGGGCTGGCTGCATGGATGTTGTGTAACCGGGACCAGCTTTGATGACAGGCTTCTATGTTGCAGATATGTTTGCCGTTTCTCCACTGGGAAGTCCAATGTCTCCCCATTCCCTGTCCTCGGACCCCTCTTCTTCACGAGATTCTTCTCCCAGCCGAGATTCTTCAGCAGCTTCTGCCAGTCCACATCAACCCATTGTGATCCACAGTTCAGGGAAGAACTACGGCTTCACCATTCGCGCCATCAGGGTGTATGTGGGAGATAGTGATATCTACACAGTGCATCACATCGTTTGGGTAAGACTCAACTGCCTTTCTTACTTGTTAGTTTTCATTTTCCACCCTCTTGGAGAACGGACATGTTGACTAAGGCATAGTTCCTATCAAATGCACTTTCTATTAGGCTGGCATTTGGGACCTGTTTAATTTTCTCTTTAGTGTTCTTTCCCTTTACCTGTGCGCCAGAAGTGAATTTAGCTAAACTCTTTCATATTTGATTGTCCACCCTTGTGTACCATAATGGTGGAAATAGACAAAAGACAATCCTGTTTCCATCCTTGTTTCATTCTCTTTTTCTTAGTTCTTTTCCTGACCTTTTTTTAAAAAAAACTACCTTCTCAATTGACCAGAAACTTTTTAAGGAACCACAGGGATTATCCAATTTTAGAATGATAACTGAGCTGGAATAGTAATCATGCCTTTTTGAATTCCCATTAAGAGTTTAATATCATTTATTAATTAATTCGGAATATTCTACCAGAAGAAATAGTAGGTGCTAGCATTGTCATTTATTTCCTTCCTAATCTATACTCTTCTCTTGGACTTTAGAATGTAGAAGAAGGAAGTCCAGCATGCCAAGCAGGACTGAAAGCTGGGGACCTGATCACGCACATCAACGGAGAACCAGTCCATGGACTTGTCCACACAGAAGTTATAGAGCTTCTACTAAAGGTATTGTCTTTTTTTTACGTCATAGTCTTACAGATGAGGCAGGTTGCCAGGAGGAACCAGTATCAAAAGATTGATTTCTCTGTGTCACATCCACACATATTCAGTCTCATTACTGTGAAAGTATTCAATAGTCCAGGGTTTAATGTAAAGCAGAGGTACTAAGAATTTTCTGGTTTTACATCATGAAAAAGTATCCTTATATCTCCATACTCACTTCCTAATTCAGTTTTGCTTCTTATTCTCAATTGGTAAATAGTAAGGGTTCTTTTTTTGTGCACCTCACACAGTAAATCTGTTGGGTAATTAGCTATCATAAAGGTGATTTTCTTTAGGAATATTCAGTAGGTTTTACTCATATATAGAAGACTGTGAGGTTGGATCTGAGGGATTAGACTGAGAATTATAATTCCTTTGAAAGACAGAATTGTGGATAAGTACACAGGTACTATAAGTTATTATAAAAAAATATGTGGTAGTAGAACAAGGGGTTCCAGCAATTATTAGGCCTGTTCCCCCCTCATACAAATGAATTTGAATGGAGAAAAATTTATACTTAAAATGTAAGCGATGGAGTAAAAGGATCACAGGAAGCATAAATATGAGTGAAGGAGAGAGAAAGTATAAATACTGATCCTTTCAGGCAGGTCTGTTGAGTTATTTGCTTTGACACCCAGCGCCTCTAGAATATAACGTTATAGTGCCAAAGGTGGAACTGATATAAAACAAATAAAGATGAATTTGAGTTTTGTTTTGTTTTTGTTTTTTGACAACTTTGCATTTGATTTTAAATTTTTTTCAATAAAAGAAGACTGTATGATCAGAAATGCAGTCCCTAATTACAATATTATTTTACAAATGAAAAAAAAAAAAATATGGATGACCTCTTACTTCTCAAGCCCTCTGCTTTAGACTCTGTAAGGGGCCTAGGGACCTGAGCCATAGCTTCAGGGAACCCACAGCCTATTTAGGGAGACAAAGCATAAATATATAGCCATCATGTATGCATTCATTCGTTCTGTTTCTGGAGCACTTGTTCTGAGGCAGGTACCCTAGTAGATGTTGTTGGTAACAGAGGAATTAAGATATGATCCTTGCCCTCGAGACTTATGGGAGGTGCAGGTAAGCAAATAAAATACAACTTAGGGCCACAGCATAGGGAGGAAGGAAATCGTTTTAGAGAGAACATTCTAGGAGTGGGGACAGGCATCACAGGGAAGTGACATGGAGCTGGAAGTTGAAGGAAAACTAGGAATTTGAAAGGGACTACAGGAAAGTGGGTGTGCAAAAGCTGTCAGAGGCAAGGGCAGTTAAGTGACTTTTCTCCACCCTTCTCTGTCATTTCCCCAGCAGCACAAGTGTATTCCTCAGACGATTTTGGGTCCAGCCCAGGTTCAAGGCGTAGTAAATAGCGTGTATATCCAAAGGTCCAGGGACAAGAAATAGATCACAGAAGACTTATTGCCATAGATTAATTTACAACATTAGTGAGGTTTTGGTCTTTGGCTCAGGCCCCATGGTAGTTGGCGACTGGCTTTGCTGTCTTCCACACCCATGGAATGTTACCCTAACTCTAGCCAACTTTCTCACAAATGCATGCTATTGATCACCAGAGGGATGGGATTGAATACTGAGACATTGCAGAGTCATGGGCAGTGTTGGACTTCAGGCTGAATACACGGTACATCTGAGGACAGCTTTGTAGGTTAGATGTAGAATTACTATTCAAGCTTCCTGCCTGATCCCTGCCATGTAGCCCTGTCTCTGATTCAAGAAATATTTATGGGGCTCTCCTTTGCTTGCTGTCAAACAGTTACCATAGGGAGGAGCCAAGTAGCACACGGCCCCTTCTATAGTACCCTGACTCATCTCTTGATGCACATGCCCTTCAGTTTGGATGGCTGGAGTTAGTCTACACTTTTTCCCTCTGGCTCCTGACTAGAAACAGATGCCACTTCTCATGCCTACGTGGATAAGACCTTAAGACCTGAGTCTTTAGTTTCACTCACCATCTGTCTCTGGTAATATTCTCTGTCCAGCTGGGGTGAATCAACTAAGTGTCCAAGAAATGGGAGGCGGAAAAGGGTTGCTGACTTTGAGATTCCTAGACTATAAAAGTCACCTGAAATGACCAAGGCCCCCAAGTTAAAATTCAAAAAATACAATGATACTAGTGTCATCTCTTACCACACCTGATCCAGTGGTCCAGGGATAACCCATGCTAGTTCACAGATCCACCCTTAGTGAAGAAGAGTCTAGAGACACTTTTTCCCTTTGTCCCCTGTATCTAATCTATATCCCTTTCCATAGGGTTATGGATCCCAAAAGTAGGCAGACAGAAGTTCCTACTGTCTAAAATGCTCCCTGTGCTTCCCTAGGAGCTCACCTTGACACTTTGTGTTAGAGAATGAGTGTATCCTGCAGGTGAGCTTCTCTTAGTTGTCATTCATCCTACTAGAACCTTTTTCCAAATCTTAGCACCAGGGACTAAAACAAGGTCAATGGGATTTTGAAAAGTAATATACGTTTGGCTTTCTACATTCTTTATAACAGTATTGTGTTGTAAGCATAAAAGCTCTTGCCACAGTATACTTTGTATCATATATCAGAATAAGAAAAAAAAACTGCAATAAGAAATAATAAACTGAAATATATATTTAGAAAATAGGCATTTGTTTATTTTGCTGAGACATAACCATTTTCATGATTTATTTTCTAAAGTATTAACATGATTCTGCTTTTTAAAACCTCTCTCCTTGATTCTATGAAATCAGAGTACTCATTTCCCTTAAAGCTGGCAGGGTCTCTTAACAGAATCAAATGTTCCTATTTATAACATCTTGCCCTTATCTTGTTACGGAGCACCTTTCACAACCTAAGCCCTTTATTTTTGGGTCTAGTCAGTGTGTGTTGCTGAAATTGCTTAAACTTTAATGTTTCGGTGGTGAGCTGTTGGCACCCTTTGGAGCCATGTCATGCTCTGTCACAAATCCAAGCAGAAGATCCTGCCCCTGGTTCATAAAAGAAACACTCAAGAGGGGTAATGAAACAAAGAGGATACAAGGGATTTAATTATCTTCTCAGTGAACTGTGTAATCATGCAGTTTTCTTCCAAATTTAACCAATGATTCTTGGGCAAGATGAGTAGAGTGACTAGTATCAGCACCAGGCTGCTCCGAGCCACCGTTGGCCTGACATCAGGGCAGTAGCTGTGTGTTAGTGTTCCTGGATGCTGGTTACATGTTTCATACTTGCAGGCTACTTTATAAAATTCCAAGCCAACCTTAGAAAAGGGTGGAAGATCCATCACCTAGGGATGTATGTATATGTTTGCAAATTCCTGTACAATATTTATTTATCTGTTGGAATATAAGAACATAGCAAGCATTTTCCATGTTTGACAGCTTCACATACGGCCCTATTTGTCCTTATGTCTTCAAAGTGAACCTGACATGAAAAGACCAACTTACATATACAGGGAAACTCATTCTATTAGGGAAACCCTAAGTCACTCAGCCTCCTTCATCCATGGGGTTATAGAACCTCAGGGCTACCCAGTTCAACTCCCATGGGCTATGTGAATCCTTAAAATGTGCTCCTTCAGCTTTGCTTCAAACCTCTCCTGCCACAAGGAGTAAACCACCTCTATTCAGCTTTTAAGCAGCATCAGTCTTTACAAAAGAGACTTCTTAAATAGACCAAATTCTTCCTCTACCTGTTCCAGTGGTGTGTAGACGTCATGATGACCCAGTCATCTCCCCTGCTCATAGGACAACCTGCCTGGCTTAACTTCTCTAATCCAGGACACTTCCGATCTAGTCAGCTTGCTTCCACAGTATAGCATTAGTTGAAATTCCCAGTCCATAAGAGAACCCCTAAACCTTTGCCAGCCCCTGCTTCAGAAATTCTTTTCCATGACCTCTGGGACGCCTCTCAATACTAAAATGGAGACTGTCAGATGGCGGCATTCTTACTGTCCTCACATATTTGCTGAGCCCCTGGTATGTGCAGCACGGCGGGCTGGCCCCTGCAAGGCTGCCCAGCAAATGACACCTAAGAATAATAGCTTAGAGAAAGGGGGCACTTGTCAGGCTCTGTTCTAAGCACTTTACACAAATAAATTCATGTAATCCTCACCATTACCCTGTGAGGTAAGTGCTATAAATGTAACCGTCCCCATTTTAAAGATGAAGCAGCTAAAGCAGGGAGAAGTTAACAAAGCATCCCATGGTTACCTGCTAGGAAGGAGAAGAGGGTTTGAGCAACGCAGACAGTGGAGCTGCAGAGCCTGTGCTTTCAACTCTGACACCACGCTGCCCTATGCGTGAAGTCTCTGCCCATAGCTGGTGGTCTAATGTGCACAGGGGAAGTCAGTGGTAATACCAGCCTTCAAGCAAAGTGTGAAACATAAGGGGCAGACTGGAAATACTACAGAAGTTCTGAAGAAGAAGAGATGGCTTACCAACAGGGTGGGCAAAGATAGCTTTAAAGAGTTAGGGGTTATCCAAGCAGGGCTTTGAAGGATGGGTGGAGATTCAGTATATGGAAGGGGGGTGCAGGACAGTCTAGACAAAAAAGAAGAGGGTGGGGAGTGGATGTGGCTCAAGCAGTTGAGCACCTGCTTCCCACATGGGAGGTCCCAAGTTCGGTTCCCAGTGCCTCCTAAAAACAAGACAAAACAAACAGCAAGCAAACAAACAAAAAAACCAACTCAGGGTTGCCGATGTGGCTCAGTGGTTGAGCGCCGGCTTCCCACATACAGGGTCCCAGCTTCAATCTCTGACCTGGTTACCTAAAAAAAAAAAAGAAAGAAAAAAGGATGATGTGTAAAAATGCCAGGGCAGGAGATACATGAGTAGCCAGTGTGGCCGGAGCCTGGGTTCATGGATAGAATAAAGTGATCAAGATGGCTAGGACTGCATTGTGAGAGCTGTGGATTAGGGCAGGGGTTCAGGGATGCAGAAAAGAAATATGAAAACAGTCTAGCTCATTGAGGTACCCGGGGCCATCTGGTAAGCTAACATAGAGCCAGGCTGAGAGAAGAAATTGAATATCCTGGTTTTTGCTATTCAGTTCAGCCAGCTTGAAATAATTGCCCTCATACAATGTACTAATCACACTAGGAAAAGAGAATTTATTGAACATGTAACAGTCTACTGGCCCCAAGTTTTTGTTATTTTTTAAAGAAGTGCCACAGAATTTTTTCTCTAAGAGATCACTCATTCTTCAAACGAAGTTGAGGCTCAACTGACCCAGGAAGCCACACTGAGCTCAGGTAGCCCTCGCTGTGGCTGAATGGGTCCACCAGGTGGCAGGCTTCACAATTCTTGCCTATTCTTTATAAAGTTCTTTTTCCAATCTTTTAGTGCTGCCTTCATCATTAATGTTTCCAAACAAATATTTGCACTCTGCATCCTTTGTGTCTGTATTGCTCTTTAAGGAATTCATCTTTTTTGTTTATTTTCATAAATCAAAGGAGCAGTCCTCTGGAATGGTCATATGGAGAAATAAGAAAGAAAACTGGGATTGGTTTTTATAAGGGCAGGGGACATTTATACAAAGCCTAGTGATTTGCTCTGATTTAGCAAGCCCTAGCCTTACTAATTTCTGATAAGAAACATTCAGTATTTATAGTTGTCTTATACAGTGTTTGCAATACTTTTATATCATTCTCATTTCTTCTTGACAGTCTGATGCTTTGATCATCGCTCATGTCTGTCACATGCCTAGTTCATTAAGCACCTTTGGGCTGTGCACTCTGCTGAGCGCAGGAGAGATGGAGAGAGTCAGGGTATTTCCCTGCCCACAATGAGCATGCTTTGGTAGGAAGGGCACTGGGATTTGGGGAGGCAAGGGAGTAAGGCTGGGGCTTCCATTGGGCTCTGTGAACTTGGGGAAGAATATCAGTGTCCCTGCTTTTGTTTTCCTCATCTATAAAGCAAGGGTAACAATCACTTCCCATCTTTCAAATCCTTTCAAAACAACCCTCATGAGGTGGTTGTGAAAATAAAATAAGAGACTATGTGGGAGAAATTCTTTAAAAATCAAATGTGTTTTTCACATGCTAGGTGGCATCGTTAGCCTCTGATAGATAGAGACCTAGTCAGTGCTGATTATATTAGAAAAGGGTAGAACTGGATTCAGGCTCAAGTGGCTCATGCAATAGATCAATTCCAATGATCATTATTGCGCAGTATGTCCATTCTGTGTATTGATATTTGTAAGTGGCTGAAAAAAAAGAACAGCAGGAAATGCACTGAAATATCAGTGGTAGCTGAGTAGGAAGCTTCTCAATGATTTTTATAGTTTTATTTATACTTTACTATTTTCTACTTACAATGGGCATATATTACTTCCCAAATCAGGAGGGGGAAAAAAGACACTTTAGCTTTAAAAGTCACCCCCTGTTCTTTTGGTCCCTGATCCAACCCTGTTTAACACTTCATCACTTAGAACCACTTGGAACTGAGTTGCTAGGTTTCTACCAGGCTTAGGCCTTTAAAAAGGCCATTCTCCTTATACTTCTAGTATTTTCAAGGTAATCAAGGCCATCTCTGACTTTGAAAGGACATATTTCTCCCCTGGTTATTAAGAAATTCAAGAAGAGGTCACTGACGCTGGGGTGGCGGAGTTCAGTCCTGCCCGCCTTCCCTGGGTACCCCTCAGCCTGGCTTCTGGCTCCACTCCCAGATCTGTACCCAGGGCCTGCCGAGCAAGCCCCTGCCCCGGGATTGAGTGAAAGGGCCCAGGAACCCACCAGGAATTATCTCACCGTATGTGACTTGGTTAAAAAGAGGCTGTTTCATACTGGCTGGCATAAATGCCCCGGCTCTGCAAGCTGACAGATTTTATGGCAATAGAAAAAGGAATCCTTTAAAATAATTAAAAGTAAAAGTCCCATTCAGTTTTGCTGCTTTATGATTTCTAGGCTAAAGGCAATACACAAACAAATGGGAGAAAAAAGATAAAAAATAAATCAACCAAGAATAGATAGCCCCCTCCCTGGGCATGTTCATACTTGATACATATGGACGAAGACAACGGTTATCTGTAGAGCCCCTTCCACGTGTGATTCTTGGTGCTAAAGGCTTTACAAACGTTATCTCATTAATCCTCAGACAAGCCCTATGAGGTAGGTCTGATTGGATTGTTAGGTCCTACAGGAAAGGAAAGTATAAGGAGGAGGAACAACCTGCTAAGTCTGATTTGTGGACTTCAGAGCCTACCCTCTTAAATAAATTTCACATTTGCCTTCCACCCAATTTGTAAATGGACAGGACTGCACTGATTAAAGGGTTATTTAAGAAAGGAATGTCTTTTATATATGTTCATATGCGTGTGTCTTTGAATCCCTTATGTCTGTTCTGATCGTGTTTCACCACGGCATTCTCTTTAATACCACCTCACTCTTTTTTTTTTTTTTACAGAGTGGAAATAAGGTGTCAATCACTACTACCCCGTTTGAAAACACATCAATCAAAACAGGACCAGCCAGGAGAAACAGCTATAAGAGCCGGATGGTGAGGCGGAGTAAGAAATCTAAGAAGAAAGAAAGCCTAGAACGGTTAGTTAAGTCAATATTCTTTGAGAATTTTGTGTATAACCATGTTGGAGAAAAGTTATTTGTTACTTAATTTAAATGCTTACATGTGAGAAAGATGTATTTATCTGTGAGAGATTATATGGTACGGTTCACCTGTATTTATACATTAAAGTTCATATTCCTAATAGCATTCCTTTTCATAAGAGCACTTACATGTTTACATTGTAAAGGATTTAGATTGCTCTTTATCCTCTGTGAACACTAGGAAAAGCCCTTGGCTGTTTCTTAAGCCCATAGACCTCATTTCAGTGCAGTTGGATTTGAGGAACTGGATCCTCTGGCAGTTTGTAACGTAAAATCTACATTTAATATTGTCCTTTGCATTATCTGAAAACAAACAGTTGCTACTTTTTAAATGCCAGATATTCTAAGATAACTATTTCTTTAAAGATTCCAATAAGCCTAGAAATCAAAGGACTTTATTTTACTGACTGCAAATCTAATTCAGTGTTTGCAGCCTGGGAAGAAATGCTGAGTATCTTTGTATGCTACAAAAACACTAGTGAGATGACTGTTTATATTCCTGGCAGGAACATTTCTTGCAAGGCAGTTCTCTGGATGTGCTACCTGTACAAAGCAAAGCATTCCTTTTTTTACCCACTTGAGTGTGATGCATCAGATCATATGAAGAGGATTTTTGTTGATAGAAATGTATAAAAATAGCAAATGAAAAAGGAATGCTTTAACTCCAGGAAAAACAAAGTTGTACAAGAAAGGAAATACAATTATATTTCACATAGCCAAATGTGAACTGTATTTATAAAGTAAAATAAAGAAAAGACAAGCCTTTTGTCTAACCAAAAATTTTGATCTAACTCTATTGGGAAGAATAGAAAAAAGGAACGTGTATTTTGTCAGAAGTGGAGGGGGCTTGTATCAGAGAACTTCATCCTCATCTTCTATAGTAGGATATCTACAGATAATTTCTAAAGCTGAAAAACTAGAAAGCAGCAGTCTGAGCACACTATTGAGCAATATGCAAACAAATAGGAGGAAAAACAGCTAAAAGAGTGCAAAGTGGTTTCTCTGGGGAGTGGGGGAAAAGCAGAGCAGGGGAGTTGCTGTTTTTCATTATAAACTTATGGAATGATTTGACTTTTTAACCCAAGCACATTTATTACTTTTATTACACACACAAGTTCTGGGATCCTTCTCTTTTATGTTGTGTTTTATATTTTGATTGCATGTTAAGTCATATAAAATGAATTGTTTCAAAGGGTAACGGTGTTTAAACTTTCTGTTTAAGGTCACCGGGGGTGAGCTAGGCTTATCCGAGAGTAAAAGAACTCAGTGCAGCCACGCACACTTATCACCCTTCTAAAGCTGTGCCTTTTGATGCAAGATGTGCCCATTGAGGGCTAACTGCACAAGTGCTTCTGTGTGGCTGCTATCCTGCCAACATGATGAGATTCAGCTTTATTTGTCTCAGGGTTTCTGTTTAAGTGTACAGCCTACATTGTCATTAAGAATATTCATGAGTCTACAATGAAATAAACACAGCACACGGGCTTTAGCAGATAAAGCCCCTGCCCAGTGTATCGCTGCTAAAGAATTCTAGTCCAAGATAATGGCGTATTATCTCTTAATTAAATTGTTTCAGTGTATTTAGGGGTATGTATTCAGAGGCTTTCAGGCAAAGACCATTCTCCTCATAAACCTAACAAATAAGTAAAAAAAATATTTTTAACGTTATAGTTTCTATCATCTCGGCTCTTTTTTAAGGGTTTGAAATTCAAAGAGCCTCCATTGTATGCTATCAAAGAATATTCCTTTGTAAATCATAAAAGCAGTTTTTGAATGTGAAAGTGGATTCCTATTCTTTAAAATGACTGGGCCTGCCCTCAAATAAATGTCTCCGAAGCAGAGTTAGCTGTTGAACTGAAGACATTGGTATTATGGGAGGCAGGAGTAGCTCTGAAGGCAAATTTGGATGAGATGGTCTGGTGTGGCTTCCAATCATTTTTCTCCTGTTTTCACTCTAGGAGGAGATCCCTTTTCAAAAAACTAGCCAAGCAGCCTTCTCCTTTACTCCATACCAGCCGAAGTTTCTCCTGCTTGAACCGATCCCTCTCATCGGGAGAGAGCCTCCCGGGCTCCCCCACTCACAGCTTGTCTCCCCGGTCTCCGACGCCAAGCTATCGCTCCACCCCTGACTTCCCATCCGGTGAGTGAGTCTCCCAGCCCGGACAGCAGAATGAGTTGAAGGGAGGTGAAAGGTATCCCCTCAGGCTCTGAAATCATGATGCGTATTCCAGCTTTAGGAAAGCAGGTAGAGGATGTAAGTGATATAGAGTAGGATTTAGAGAGAGGTCCTCAGATATTCTGGCCATTAAATTAAGACAAGAAGCACTGGGTTAAACCTTGGTGTGAGGGAGGTTTCTCTGAACAGCATTTATTTCATTAGAGTGATGCTGACACAGTTTGCTTACCCCTACTTGACCTGACCGAAAATAGCCTGGGCTGGGGATATGGAATGAAAAGGGAAAAACAGTGTTTGCTTTTCACCCGCAGGTACTAATTCCTCCCAGAGCAGCTCCCCAAGTTCAAGCGCCCCCAATTCTCCAGCGGGCTCAGGACACATCCGGCCCAGCACTCTCCACGGCCTGGCCCCCAAACTCAGTGGGCAGAGGTACCGGTCCGGAAGACGTAAGTCGGCTGGCAGCATCCCACTCTCTCCCCTGGCCCGGACACCCTCTCCAACTCCCCAGCCTACCTCCCCGCAGCGGTCACCATCACCTCTGCTGGGACACTCCCTCGGCAATCCCAAGATTACCCAGGCCTTTCCCAGCAAGATGCACTCCCCCCCCACCATCGTCAGACACATTGTGAGGCCCAAGAGCGCGGAGCCCCCGCGGTCCCCATTGCTCAAGCGCGTGCAGTCGGAGGAGAAGCTCTCTCCTTCCTACAGCAGCGACAAGAAGCACCTGTGTTCCCGCAAGCACAGCCTGGAAGTGACGCAGGAGGAGGTGCAGCGGGAGCAGCCCCAGCGGGAAGTGACCCTGCAGAGCCTGGAGGAGAACGTGTGTGATGCACCTGCCCTCAGCCGGGCCCGGCCTGTGGAGCAAGGCTGCCTGAAACGCCCTGTCTCCCGGAAGCTGGGAAGGCAGGAGTCCGTGGACGACCTGGACCGAGAGAAGCTGAAGGCCAAGGTGGTGGTAAAGAAACCAGACGGCTTCCCAGAGAAACAAGAACCCCACCAGAAATCCCACGGACTCAATAGTGATTTGGAAAACCTCGCCACCTTGAGAGTAGACGAGAGAGAGAAGAAGATATATCCGAAGGCTTTAGAAAGATCGAGTCATTTTGAAAACAAAGCTATCGCGCAGGAGGCGCAGTCCTCGGGCAGGCTGTTGAAGGATGCTCTGCACAAGAAGGCCAGCGTGCGGGCCGGCGAGGGCGGGACCTCAGATGTGGCCCCCGCCAGCTGCCAGGGCGCCTGCGACTTCAAACGAGTCTCCCCTCCCGGCACCCTCCAAGATGGTCTCTCTCACTCCACCGACCGGCCGACCTCTGGGAAGATTGAAAACCCAGAGAAGGCTGCCCAGGCCAAGGAGTTCCTTCGCTGTGAGAAGTTAGACAGCAAGCTTGCCAACATGGATTACCTTCGAAAGAAAATGTCACTTGAAGACAAAGATGACAGCCTCAGCCCCATGCTGAAGCCCAAGATGACATCCAGCCCCCATGAATGCCTGCCAGGGAACACAGTCAGGGCTGTGGGTGGGCAGCAGGAGACCCCGCCAGCTTCTGAGACCCGAGCATTTATCAGCAGTGCCCATGCAGCTCAGATTAGCCTTGTCTCTTTTGTTCCTCTCAAGGCCTTAGCTGGCCGCGTGGAAAATGGAGCAGAAAAGCCAGGCTTGGTTGCTTCTGAGTCCCCGGTCAGGAAAAGCCCCTCAGAGTATAAGCTGGAAGGTAGGTCTGTTTCATGCCTGAAGCCAATTGAGGGCACCTTGGACATTGCTCTCCTGTCTGGACCTCAGGCTTCCAAGACTGAGCTGCTTTCACCAGAGCCTGCCCAGAGCCCCAGCCTGGACAGTGACGTGGGGCCTTCTGGGCCACCAGCCCTCCCTGGCAGTGCCAGCAAGGCTGATACTGCCAGCCAGAGGGAGCCTTGCCCTGCCAGCATAAAGATGAACAAAACCTATCTGCTTGAGCCTCGGTTCCAGCCTCCCAGCTGGGCTTTCCAGAACTCTCCAGCAGCTTCTCAGCCTGACCAAGAGCTAAAGCGGGACAGGAAAGTTTCCCATCCTGCTGCCAGGAGCCCAGCGACAGTCACCGAAAACCATCCTCAAAGGAGAGAGGGCAGCCCCTCCAAACACCAAGACCACACCCCTGGCACCAAGCTCCTCCCCTTCCCAGGCCAGAACCTCCACGGTGCAGTGGGCTCCAACCCTGCCCTGCCCCGCCGCCCTCTGCAACCCGAAGGTACCCCCTTGAGGGAGAAGCTGAGCTCAAGGGAATCATCTGAAAAGGATCCCCCCTCAGCCAGAAGTGAGCGGTCTGCCATGAGGGCCGACGTCCACAGAGACCCCTCCACGGACCTGAATCCTACAGAAACTGCTAAAACCAGCGACCACTCCAAAAATCTCCCTTCTGTGGGAAGGGCCCACCCAGATCTCTACCCTCAGGCCCAGGTCACAGAGAAAGTCTGTGGAAAAGCAAACCTCAAAGAAGGCCGGGATGAGATGAGGCCCCCGGCCAGAGACGATTCTTCTTTGTCCTCTGCTGGGACTCCCTATGAGAGGTTGCCGAGCATGGCGAGAGGCGTGGAACCCAGGCCTGAAGGCCCTCCCACCAGGTGGGCACTGCAGCCCCCAGCCACAGAGAGCAGTAAGAAGGAAAAGCTCCCCAGTGTCCCTTCTTTGCAGAAAGATAGTCCCAAGGAATCCGAAAGGAGAGAACCACCTCTACAAAGACATCTCACCAGTAGCCCTCAGCTCCCACTGACCACCAAAGAACTCCCCGGGCTGGCCACACAGCATCACTGTCGTTCGCCAAGCCGCTTTTCCAGCGGAGAGCCCGGGATTCAGCCCTCTGCTGCAGAAGCCAGCCTGAGCTTCCAGGATGCTCCCAAGCCTGCCCCTGTGCCCGGTGAAAGCAGCAGCCCCAAGCCCCAGCCTGGCCCTGAGCCTGGCTCTCCAAAGTCTAAACATCCAGATAGGACCCTCTCCTCACAGAAGCCAAGCACTGGAGCTGCCAAGGGCAAAGATTCTGTCCCTCAGCCCCTGAGTGGCTCCATCCCAGAGGGGAAAGGCTGCAGTAAGGGGGAACTGGATGTGTCCCCTGCCATCTCAGGCGCCCAGAACAAAGCTAGCGATGTGATTGGCCAGGGAAAAAGTGGGCCCTCCCTCCCACTGCAGACTGAAGGTGGTCCTCTAGGCACCACGCTGAAGCCCACCAGTGGTGTGCGTCCCCCGGAGATGCTGGAGAAGCCCATGCATTTGCCGAGGCAAGGACACCCAGGTTTCAGCGAGCCGGTAGACCAGAAATTTACCACTGTTAGTGAAAAACAAAACCTATCTCCAAAGCACCCCAAACCATTCACTGTGAAAGATTGCCCCCCTCTGTGTAAACAGACAGACAAGAGCCCAAGTCAACAGGCCACCACAGCAGACAGGAAGTCCGAAGGGAAAAATTGCACAGAAGCACTTTACGTTCCAGCAGAGAGCGGGAAGCTTGAGGCCAGCCTTTCCCTCGCACATGGTGAGGTTTGGCCAAAAGGCGCAGAGAGGCCAGCGGTAGCGATGGGGAAGGGTTTCCCAGAGGCCAAGGAGAAAGGGCTCAGTTCCCAGAAGCTGCTGACCGAGTCAGGCAAGGCTGGTGGCATGAAACGGTCACCCTCGGCCACTGGACAGAGTTCTTTGCGGTCTGCCGCCCTCCCAGAGAAGTCTTTGAGCTACTCCTCCGGCTTTCCTGAAGCCAGGCCAGGAGCTCGAGAGGCCTCCACACCCAGTGACACCTCTTCTGCTAAGTCTAAGGCTATTGGGGGCATGGCTGAGCCGACCGTCCCCAGCAACAGGGGCCACAGGAAGTCCCTGCCAAGGGGGGATGGCAAAACCCAAATGACAAAAAGCGACTCTTTGCCATCCTTTCAGAGCGCCACCATCACTCTAGAGTCGCACCACCCCGACCCGAACCTGGCGGGGGGAACCGGCCACCGGGACAGGGCCCTCTCAGTTACCGCCACCATAGGAGAAACCAAAGGGAAAGAGCCTGCCCCAGCCCAG
Organism: Cabassous unicinctus; assembly: GCA_029593785.1. Lineage (NCBI taxonomy): Eukaryota > Metazoa > Chordata > Mammalia > Cingulata > Chlamyphoridae > Cabassous > Cabassous unicinctus. The sequence continues at coordinate 103,286 of JAQZBX010000327.1, forward strand.
CCTCCCACAACCAGGAAACAGAATGTGGTCAGAGAAGTGACCAAGCCAGGCCCAGCTGCAAATGCTGACCGTCCCATCACCCTCTCCTCTGAGAAGGACTTCGTGGTACGGCAGAGGCGGGGGAAAGAGAGTTTGCGTAGCAGCCCTCACAAGAAGGCCTCGTAATGGGGCAGAATGGCGGGGCAGGACTGTGGACACCCAGCCTGAATGTGTAACTGTGTCTTGACTACCTTTCGAAACCAGCACTGTGTGGGAATGTCTGTGAGGTAGAGCTCGGAGCTGTATTAAGGAAGGGGAGAGAGAAGGACAGAAAGATGGGACCTTCTTCCAAATGCCTTCCCAATTGTAACCAGTAAAACTGTTACCATATAGTGTTTGTCTAAGAAATACCTTTACGGTTGAGGGTTGTTGAGGAAAAAAGATGTTCTCTGTAGATATCTAGCAACGTGTTTGGTTTTGAATGTAGAGTCTATACCTTGCTGCTGATTACGTCGTTTACCACAGCTTTTTTTTTTTATATAAGATTTTTGCTTTACCACTTATCATAATATAGTAATGAAGCAAAATGGTTAAAACTGGGTGTACGTATAAATACAACTATATATAGATATACACACCTATGCTTGTGTACATACACATCCACACATATGCTTTGGTCTGTGGTTTGAGGAAATTTGAAGGCTACATTTTTATAAGTTAAAATATTCTAAGTAGAGTTAAAGATGAAAGAAATCCCTAAATACAGTAGATTGTGAGTTTTTATGTGTATTTTTAACCAGAGATTTTGATAGTACTGTATCTGGCTACATGTATTTCCAGATCTAAAGCAAGAACTACTCTAATCGCTGCATTTGGACTCCTCCTTCATTAGGAATGGCCAGGGCAGATGGAGCTAGCCGTTTTCATTGAACGATCATCCTATTGGGTCTTTTGATCCTGGGTCCAACTGTCTGAAAGGCTAGTTGTCCTTGTCTATGGGTGTGTATGTTGGGTCTTCACCCTGGGTGGAGCGGGAACTGTAGACACATCAACTTTACTTCTGTTCTTTCTTTCCCTTCTTTTCGCACTCTTAAACTCAGGCCTTTATGCTGTGAGTCACTAGTCCAAGAAGCACACGTTTCATAGTAGTCCTGCACCAGCCCTGCTCTTGAATAAAAAGGAAAATTACTGACCGCACACAAACCCGCTAGTACTTAGGTCGAGTAATAAGCATCAGGTATTGGAAGAGGTTTTAAATTTGCTTTCTTGAGGAAAAGAAAGGGGGTGGATTTTGGCATCATAGCATAAATATTAAGGAATAATCAGGACATCAGATACATTTTAATACATAGCTGGGGCCTTATGTTGTAGATGAAGCTTGCTGTTTTTAGCAAGTTCCTGGGTTTCACATTCATCTCTGATGCATCGAGTAGCTCCATACATTTCATAACATGATCTCTTTATTTGTATGCAAAAAATACTGTAATAATAAAGAGCAGCATTTTTGTAACAAAGAGACTTGGAGCTATTTGGTGCTTGAATGTGACTGTTCTTTTTACTTTTGCTAAGCCTTATTTAAATTTTGTATACTGTGGGATACGTAGAGTTTGTCAAATCATTTTAGTGCTGAGGTTTTTCTTTTTTGTTTGTTTCTTTTGTTGCAGTTTTTCTGGTGGCTTGTTTTGTATTGTAAGAGGCACTTGCTGACATAAGTACCAAGGCACTACAAGAAAATACACACAGATATGTATTTATAAGATGCTTGGGATCTATAGCAGATTGCTGTGTTTTGTTCTGTTTTGTTGTAGGAGAAAAAAAATCACCAATAAATAACTAATCCAGCACCCAAACTCCCTCGAGGATGTCTTGGTCTCTTCAGGCTATAAAATTGTTCTTTCTAAGCACAGCGTCATCTTACGGTCCTGTGGATTGTAAATCGTTGAGCAAGGCCGTAAACTCTGCTCCTAAAACAAAGGCATAATTTAATCGACAGTTTTGGTTGTGCTTCGTTGTAAAATGAGTTGGCCGTGGCAAGAAGGAAAAGGGTCTCCTCCTTGCCCATCATTTTTTTCTTTTCAATGTGGGTCCAACCATTTCCCATCACAACTTTGTAAAATTGTAGAAGAAACAATTATTTTACAAGAACTTAAATGGTTTCTCAAGTGGTCTCAGCATTTATAATACTTATCTGTGTCTGGCGGTTCTCATAGCCCAGTCTTTCTGCACTCAGACATCAAGACAGGTCTATCGGGGAAGTAGTTCATGGTTTACAGCCTTTGCTTTTTAACTGTCCAGTTTCCTTTAAAGCACAACTAGCTGCTTGTTTACAAATGATATTTTTATGTATATTTTGTATAGTGTATTATCATTTTTGCCAAATATGTTTTTTGCATTTTGGATGAGTAAAGAGTACTTAAGGTTGCATTCATGTGATACCTGTTTGTTGTTGTAAACCTTTCCAATCAGCTGGTAGAAAAGTCTCCTAACTGTGTTCTATTTGGTCAGTCTCTGTGTGATTGTAAGATGTGCTCCTTGGTAGTACTCCCAGCTGTAGATTTACCAGCTTAAAAGTTTGTTAGGATCTGTGCAATAAAGTGTTTGCAGTCTTATTTTCTCTTAAGAAATTCCCTATGAATGTCATAATTGTTGTATATTGAACAAATATTTATACTTATGCAGTTGCATAACATTGAAATAAAAACTCAGCATGAAAAGATAATGCCTAATAAGTTTTTTTCCCCCACGTGCACCGATACATACCACCTCCAGAAATGTTACTGAATATGACTATATTATGAAAAGTATGGATTTTTGCAGATTGTTTTTGCTGAGTGGAATGGTTTGCTAATTTTAACATACACAAACACAGCCCATTCCTCAAGATTAAGTCCTCTAACTCTGTCCTCTTTTTCTACCACCCTTCTTCCTTGCCCTCATAACTTATCAACTTCCACATCCACACTTGCCATCTTCCCTGCAGTCTCTTTCCGTGTGACACCACCTCCTCTGCTTCCCCTGAGACCTTGCTCCATCCCTTACCATTGTCTCCTTTCTCTTCTCCACCCTTCCTCTTTCCTCTCAGAAAGCCCTTTCCTTGACTTACCTTTCCCCTCCTTTCCTTAGCTGACCCCAAAAGAATAGTTAACAATGAATATTTTCAGCAATTCATAGCCCTCCTCACTCCACTGAAAGCTGGCTTCTGGCCACCACAACACTGACATTGCTTTGGCAAAGGTCACCAGTGACACCCAGAGGACCCCCCCCTTCCAGACATCACTTACAGTAGACCATCTCCTCCGTGAAAATCAGTCTTCCTTGTCACTCCTCTCTCCCAGTTCTCAAACTTCTTTAACCTATTCTTTTCTGTCTCTTGAAGATTCCTATTCCTTCTCAGAATACCTGGCCCCTTAAATATTGGTGTTTCCCTGAGTTCACTCTTAATCTGTGGCATTTCTTTCCACACCCTTTGCTTGAGCTTTCCATTCACTCATGGGTGTTGCCAACTTGGCACTTCAAACTCAAAATGGGCAAAAACAACCTCATAATTTTCTGTGCCCATTCCTCTTCCATTCAAACCAGATCCAAGCCTTCTGCCTAACCTCTTCTTTCTCCCTTCACATCTAAATAATCACCAAGTCCCACTGATTTCACAGACTATTCATCCCTGAGCTCCATCCCCTTCACTCTTCTGCTACCAACAGCTTTGGTTTAGGCTCTCATGTTCTCTCTCCCAGGTTACTTCAGCAGCCTCCTAACTGGTTTTCCTGCCTCCACTGTTGTCCCCTCCAGTTTGTTCTTCACAATGTCCCCAAGGACAGGTTTCTCAAATGCAAAGCACACCATGTTGCTACCCTGCTTTTGACCTATAATATTTCCCATATTCTTGAGGATAAAGCCCAGCTCCTTAAACTTGCTTTTCCTATTTTAGCCTGGCCAACTCCAGCTCATCCTTTATGCTGGGCTCGGGCATCTCTAGAAAGCCCAGGATGGCCTATGGGCCTATCTGTGGCTCCCTGTGCATCTCCCCTGTGGCACTCACTGCAGTGTTTTGGAATTATCTCTTTCAGTGAGTTTTTCTTTGCTAGACTCCAAGTTCCATGAGTCTAGTTTGCCTTTATTTCTAGGAACTGCCATATAGAGAATGTCAGTAATGTTTGCTGAACTGAATTGAAGGAGAAAGGAAGTGTTAGTAGTAGATGACATTTGTGACTTGTTTACCATGCACCAAACGTTATCTCATTTAATCTCCATGCCCTTTGAGCTATGTGTTCTTGCCTCATTTCATAGGTTAGGAAACCAAGACTCAGAGAGGTTAAGTGACTTACCCTAGTGACTGGCAGGGCTGGGACTTGGACTCAAGCAATCTGACTCCAGAGCCCTTGCACGTGTAACCTCTACCATTAGATTTGCCTCCTCCCACACTCTTCTCTACTACACTATAAGTTACAGGATGACAGAGGACTGAATCATAACATCATGAATTTCATTGCTCTCATAATATAGTATCCTGCTTAGAATAATCTACTCTGCTAAGGGTCACCTTTTTAAAAGTGTAATTATGGAAATGATCATTTTAATGGTACTTTATATTATGCTATGCAAAAAAGCCAGTTTTCACCATAAAAGAAAAAAGTCCACAAAAGATATTAAACACACATATCACAATCACAGCCACAGCCATAGCAATAGTTCTTATATAAGCAACCAATTCAGAGGGAATGCAAAAGATAAACTTTTTAATGAAAATAAGCTAAAAGATTAAAGTTTTAAAAGCATTTAGCTTGGTCTAGACTAGGTTAAACTACTGCGGTCATTAAAGGGCTTGCTGACCCTGGCCAGAGCATCCTCTTGTGGATCTGACCACTCTGAGGCATAATTTCTTGTACAAAATTCGAAGCATCTGCACAGTGTTATTTTATACTAGTAGGGATATATTTTAATGCCGATGTAGTTAGATATGTGTTTGCAGGGATAGTACTTTCCTAACTAACTGAGGAGTACATCTTTTCTTTTAAGCCCAAGGCATTATTTTTAAGAAATCTTTATAACTAAATGTAAGTACAGTGGTGTGCAGCCTACAGAAATGATTTTTCTCTTTTGGAATGGGATTGGGGGTGGGGGGGCAAGACTACCCAGAGGACCAGCAAATTCTTAAACTGAATTCAAAATTAAGGTAAGGAGAAATCACTTCTTTCTCCAACTCTAAGTTACACACAATTCACACGGGGTCTGGGGTGGGGCCGAAGATTCTGAGTCTGACAAGCTCTTGGGTGACTCAGATGCTTGGCCTTTGACCAGGCTAATGCCCTGCAGGCTCCACCAAGCAACAATAATAAAAACAAACAAAATAATCTCAGGTGTTTCCAATGTGCAGCCAAGCAAGGTTGGAAACCAAAATAGAGAAGAAATTCCCTACCTAGGTACTTTATTCTGCTTAACTCCCTCAAAGGGAAACCTTTGTGAACAGAGAACTTGAAGAAATCTCCCATGTAACTGCAGGCCCAGTATCTGAAGACCTTTGCCAATTAAGAGTGTGGTCCTCAGACCAGGAGCCTACTCATCACCTGGGAGCTAGTTAGGAATTCACAACCTCAGCCCCACCCCAGAATAAGAATCTGCATTTTAACAAGATCCCCAAGTGATTTGTTTGCCCACTAAAGTTTGAAAATGTTTTATCACTATTTCCCAAACTTTCTGGAAGATAAGAATTAATTGGGATATTTGTTAAAAATCCCAGGACCCATCCCAGATCCACTATTTCAAAAATCTCTAGGGAGGGTCCTGGGAAACTAAGTTTCTAAAAAGTGGATGGGAGGGTCAGGTAATTCTCATTGCAAAGGCATGGGAAATACTCTCATAAGAGAATATTATGGGAAGCAGATGTGGTTCAAGCAATTGGGCTCCCACCTATCACATGGGAGTCCCCTGGTTTGGTTCCCTGTGTCTCCTAAAGAAGACGAGCTGGCACAACAGGCAGGCATGGCAAGCTGATGCAACAAGATGACACAACAAGAGATACGAAGAAAAAACAGAGAAACACGACAAAGCAGGGAGTGGAGGTTCCCGGTGCTTCCTAAAGAAGACGAGCATGACAGTGAGCTGACGTGACGGGCAGGCATGGCAAGCTGACACAACAGGATGATGCAACAAGAGTCACAAGAAGAAAAACATAATGAGAGACACAACAAAAAGCAGGGAGCGGAGGTGGCTCCAGAGATTAGGTGCCTCCCTCCCACATTGGAGGTCCCGGGTTTGGTTCCCGGGGCCTCCTAAAGAAACAAGGAAGATGAACAGACACAGCAAGTGCAAATAACAAGGGGGTAGAGAGAAATAAATAAATCCTTAAAAATATATATATATATATTACCTGCACCTCCACCCAAATTTGCCTACAGCTAAAGTAGACCATGATAATTTGTGTTTCTTCAATACAAAGCTACAGAAAGTTTGTATTTAAAAACCACCGAAAATATCAGGAAGGAAGGAGCAATCTAAACATTTCTAGGCTACCTACTATATATCTGTCTAGCACTGAGAAAGATGCTTCTCAGTCACCATCTCACGTGAGCCTCAACACATCCTTCAAACCAGCCCCTGGTAGTGGTGGTGGTGGTGGCATCCCCCATTTACAGATGAGAAAACCAAGGCCTAGGCAGGCTGTGGTTTCCTTAATGTGCAGCCTATAAAGAGAAGTTGGATTAGAATCCAGATCCGTCTGGTTCTTAAAAGCTCTTGACCTTTCTAGATATTACCCTGTTTTGTGTAACTGAATTGGATCCAGTTTCCTCTGTGAATGATCTAAACCTTTTCATTTCTTCTCCCTTGGCATGCAGAAAAAAGTTATTTGGCTTTAAATCTATGAATTTGGTGATTGGTGGGAAACCATGAGCCAAGGAAGCTAATCGTTCTCCCCATTAGGGCTCCTTTATTAGTTCTAATTAATCAGAAGGCAATTTCCCATCTACTATTTTTGGTTCACAACGCAAATGTAACATGAAAACGTGTAGCTATATTAACTACGGAGATTTGCTTCCCTCAGCATAAGCCAGACATTAAGGGACTCAATGGGAGGGTGGTTCTCAAAATGTATTTCCCTTCTCCTAGTATGTTTTTAAATCATTCCTCAAAGCAATCATTTTGTGATATTCCTTTCTTTCACTGCCTTCTATTCTGGTTAATATTGTACACATCTCATGTGTGAGATATGACCAATACTTTGTTGGACCTTGATTTCATTACTTTTCACATATTGATAGCCGATCAACCTGGCCCAGGTTCAAATCCTATTACAGTTCAGCCACCTCATAGCACCTGTCCTCATAAGAAAACATGCAGAAGAATCTCACTGATTTCTGGGACCGTGTATTCCTAAAGACAAAGTCATCATGTTTTATAATATATGCCAACAGTGGGGCTGTCAATCCTAATTCTTGTGTGCGGGCAAGCACTTCAAAAAGGGAATCTGTTCTCAAGATTGACATCTGTCCCCTTTGCGACATCCTATCCAAGTCTGTTCAGATGTGGAAAAATAAAGATCTGTTGCTTGTGGTTACGAGTTATTGTCCCACAATTTTACAAAAAGTCTGTTAAGATTATAAAGCTGAAAGCCTCTAATATTCATCCACTGTTTCATTAAGCACTGCGGGAAGCAGGTGTCAGCAGCCGGGGGGTGAAGAATGAAGATGTGTGCCCAGCCTGAAGCAAGCATGTTGTAGCTCCAAAGTCTTCATATGTCAGGCTGGCATCGCCGTATCCTGAAGCCCTAACATGCCCAAATAAAAATCTTTTGCCTTAAAGTTCTGTCCCTCTGGAATACATACGTTGTGTTCAACAGTGCTATGCTAAAGTAATTTTCCCGGGCTGTAGTCAGATCTTCTCAACTTGGGGCCAGAGGCAGTTTCTGTGGAAGCCCACCCCAGGGGCCAGGACAGCACCTCCTGGAATGGAGTCTCAGCGACTCTGCCCATTGAAGTGGGGGTCCTTGGGACAAGTAGGACTCCCTCAGGCTTCTCAAGGAAAAGGCAGACTTCACAGGGCTTGGGCTTAGCGATTTGCATTTGAAAACACAAAGCCTTAGAAAAAGACTACCTGTACCCTTTCAGTATGGGTGAAATCTCACAACTAATGACCTCTTTTTCCTTCTTTCACCTTGGCAAAACAAAACAAAAAAAGAAGTCTTCCTTAAAAAAAAAAAAAAAAGGAAAAATCGCAAAACTCATTTTCTCTTCATTACCCAATATGTGGTCAATGAAAGCAAATTAAAAATACAGATAAGCGAGAGGGAGGAGCGAGATGGCGCCTGAGTAAGGCGCTCCAAGAGTCAGCCTGTCCTGCAGGGCGGTTAGTAATCACCCAGAGCTACCTAAAACACCTGTTTGGGGGGCCAGGCGAGCAGCCTGCAACATCCTTGAAAGAATGTAAGAGGAGACTGCCCATGTGCAGTGAAGTTGCATGAAGAGAGCATGCCACGCCGGGGAGGCTGGTGCCCATCCTCCACTGGCAGCACAAGTCACCTCAGGAACTATTCTGTGGCTGAAGTTGGAAGCTCCATTTCCCAAAAACAGGGGAGGAAGAGACAGTTGGCCACCGATTTCAGCTACTAATTAGTAAATTTGGCTGGCTAAAGTATAATCCTAGGAACAGGTAAAATTTGAACCTGTCCAAGTCAAAAAGAGGCTGGTAGCTGCCATTTTAACTCTGCCCCTGGTATGAGGGGGAGCGGGGCTGATGGAAAATCACAGTGAAGGTAGGGACCGGCTTCTTTCCACCCAGAATGGACTGCAGCTCTAGTCTAGGCTCCAGCCCCATCTCCTGTAGGGCAGAAGCTGGTGGGACCTGTACCAGCCTCCCCAGGTAATTGCAGGTGCTTTTGGCCAGCACAGACTGAATAGTCAGATACCTGGGGCTCCATCCCCACACCCCAAAGGATAGGAGAGGAGCTATGTTTCCTTGGCCTCTCTGGGCAACTGCAAGTGTTTTTGGTCTGCCCAAAGTGGTTTGTTGAGCACCGTCAATTCCCTCTCCACCCCTCTACCCCCATAGGATATAAGCGGGCTAGTTTTTCTTCAGCCTCTCTGGGCAACTGCAGGCATTTTTGGCCCACACAGACTAGATACTCAGACACCTGTAGCTCCATCTCCACCCCCTAATAGGATAGGAAGGGAGCTGTGTTTCCTCAGCCTTTCCAGGCAACTACAGCCCAACTGGTTTGTTGCGTGCCTTCAATTCCATCTCTATCTCTGCCCAAGCCCCCATAGGATAGAAGGGGGCTGGTGTTTCCTCAGTTTCTCGGGGCAAAAAAATCACATGATCCTATTGATTGACACAGAAAAGGCATTTGACAAAATATAGCATCCTTTCTTGATAAAAGTACTACAAAAGATAGGCATTGAAGGAAACTTTCTCAACATGATAAAGGCCATATATGAAAAACCCACAGGTAACATTGCACTCAATGGTGAAAGACTGAAAGCTTTTCTTGTGAGATCAGGGACAAGACAAGGATGCCCACTGTTGTTCAATATAGTACTAGAGGTTCTAACTAGAGCAATCAGGCAAGAAAAAGAAATAAAAGTCATCTAAACTGGAAAGGAAGAAGTAAAATGTTCACTATTCACAGATATGATCCTATACCTAGAAAGTTCTGAAAAATCTACAACAAAGTTGCTAAAGCTAATAAATGATTTCAGTAGAGTGTCAGGATACAAGATCAATATGCAAAAACCAGTGGTGTTTCTATGCATTAGTAATGTGCAATCTGAGGGGAAAGTCAGGAAAAAAAGTCCATTTACAATAGTGACTAAAAGAATCAAATATTTAGGAATAAACTTAACTAAGAATGTAAAGCATTTGCATTCAGAAAACTACAATACATTGCTAAAAGAAATCAAAGAGGCCTAAATAATTGGAAGATCTTTCCATGTTCATGGATTGGAAGACTAAATATCATTAAGATATCAATTCTACCCAAATTGATATACAGATTCAATGCAATAAACATTAAATTTTTTTTAAACAAATGGAAAACACAATTATCAAATTTATTTGGAAGGGTAAGGGACCTCAAACAGCTGCAAACATCTTAAAAAGGAAAAGCAAAGTTGGAGGACTCACTTCCTGACTTTAAATCATATCACCTAGCTACAGTGGTAAAAACAGGATAGTACTGGCATAAAGATAGACACATAGATCAATGGAACTGAATTGATGGTTCAGAAACAGACCCTTACATCTATGGTCATGTGATTTTTGACAAGCCTGTCAAACCCATCCATCTGGGTAAGAACACTCTATTCAACAGATGGTGCTGGTAGAACTGGATATCCATAGCCAAAAGAAAGAAAAAGGACATTTCATACCTTATACAAAAATTAATTCAAAATAGATCAAAGACCTAAATATAAAAGCAAGAATCACAAAGCTCCTAGAAGAAAATGTAGGAAAACATCTTCAAGACCTGGTGGTAGGTGGTGCATTCTTAAACCTTACACCAAAAGCACAAGCAATGAAAGAAGTCATGGATAAATTGGACCTCCTCAAACTTAAACACTTTTGTGATTCAAAGGACTTCGTCAAGAAGGTGAAAAGGCAGCCCACTCGATGGGAAAATATTTGGAAACCACATATACAATAAGGGTTTGATTTCCATTCTATATAGAGATCATACAACTCAACAATAAAAGAGCAAGAAATCCAATTAAAAAATGGGCAAAAGACTTATATAGACATTTCTCCACAGAGGAAATACAAATTGTCATAAAGCACATGAAAAAATGTTCCTTATCACTAGCTATTAAGGAAATGCAAATCAAAACGACAATGAGATATCATCTCACACCACATAGAATGGCCATTATTAAAATAACAGAAAACAATAAGTGCTGGAGAGGATGTGGAGAAATAGGAACACTCCTTCACTGTTGGTAGGATTGTAAACTGGTTCAGCCATGTAAAATGGTTCAGTTTGGCAGTTCCTCAGGAAGCTAAATATAGAACTGCCATATGATCCAGCAATTCTTCTACTAGGAATATATCCAGAACTGAAAACTGTGACACGATGGTCATAGTAGCATTACTCAAAATAGCCAAAAGATGGAAACAACCCAAGTGTCTATCAGCCAATGAATGGATAAACAAAATGTGGTAGTTACATATGATGGAATACTATGCAGCTGTAAGAAGAAATGAAATTGGGACACATGATAACATGGATGAATCTTGAAGACATTATGCTAAGTGAAATAAGCCAGACACAAAATACAAACATTGCATGATCTCACTAATATCAACTAAATACAAAGATTAAATGCATAGAGTTAAAATCTAGAGTATAGGTTATTAGGAAGTAAGAGGAGGACTGAGAAGGTTCTACTGATTCTTAATGTATGTAGAAGTTTTAATTAACCTGACTGTAAAGGTGTGGAAGTGGATAGAGTTAATGGTAACACATTATAGTGAGTAGCAGCTGGTTTATAAATGGGATTGTGGCTGAAAAGGGTAGTCTAGGGATGTAAATGTCAATTGAAAGAAAGCTAGAGAATAATCTAGGGACTGAATAACACAGTGAACCCAGAGGTGGATGAGAATTGTGGTTAATGGCACAAATGCAAGAATGTCCTTCTGTGAACTAGGACAGACATACATCACTATTGCAGTGTGGTGGGAATGTGGAGAAGCATGGGAAACTACAATTAATGTACCCTATGGGCTATAGTTAACAGAAATATTATAATATTCTTCCATCAATGTCAAAGAAGTACAGTGTCAATAATAGGGGGTAAGGAAATAATATGCCAAATGTATGAAATCAGTTGGTTTTTATAAAGGGTATTTATTTGGGGTAAAAGCTTACAGCTACCAGGCCATAAAGCGTAAGTTATTTCCCTCACCAAAGTCTTGTTGCCATGTGTTGGTGCAAGATGGTTGCCAAGGTATGCAAGGGTTCAGGCTTCCTCTTCCCTTTAAGGCTCCGTGGTCCCAGCTTCTTCTAAGATCAGCTGTAGCTGGGATAAGTCTATCTCTCTCCCAGGGCTTGTTTCTCTCCAGGCTCAGCTGCTCTGCTTTCTCCACAAGGCAGATGTAAACTATCAGGCGAATGGCTCATCTCTCTTCCCGGGGCCTCTGCCACGTCTAATGGAGCTGTCTCTCTTTCCTCACATAGCTGCTTCTCTGTGTGTTTACTTCCCCAGCTCCAGGATTAAAACTCCAACTTTCTCCTCTGTCATGTCGTTTTCTCCTACTGACATGGCCCAACCAAAGCCCTAATCATTTTTTAATCAAGTAAAAGTGAAACCTCTGAATCCAATCCAATCTAATATGCCCAGAGGAACAGACCAGTTCACAACGTAATCCAGTATCTATTTTTGGAATTCACAAATAATATCAAACTGCGACACCAAATGTACTCTATGGACCATAGTTAGAGGTAATAATCTGATGATATGTCATAATCTGTAACAAATATTCCACAACAGTGTGGTATGCTGGTGAAGGATTGTTGTATGGGAATTCTATACATGTGCATGATTGTTTTGTGAGTTCACAACTTCTGTAATAAAATTATATTGGGGGAAAAAATAAAAGGCGGTTTTAATTAGTCATTCTCCTGCTGCCACAGTATATTCAAATCTCTTTTCCAGACTTAAATAACAACTCTTATTCCTCATGTGCAGTCTTGTTCCCTGAAAAATCTACACTCATGCATCTTCTTCTTTGCTTTTGTGCATGTTGTTCCCTCTTCCTGCATAGGCCATGTCCCATTTCAGCACCCAGTTCAGAGGTCACCTCTTTTGTGAAGCCCTTATCGACTCCCCTGGGCAGTTGGGTGGCACTCCCCCACAGGTCCCTATGGTGTCCCTCGTAGGCCACATTCAGTGGTTTGACTGTAGGTCCCTGAGAATGTAACATTACAGCTCTGTGCTTCTCTACGCTCATCTGTAAAATGGGGATTAATAACAATACACACCTCATGGAGTTTTTGTGAGGATTAAATGACATAATATGCTTAAAGTTCTTAGAATAGAAACCAAGGAATATCTACAACTGCAAGCTAAACTATTCCTCCCATCTGCCCCATAATATCTAAGTCCCCTCTCAGCCTGAAGCAGGCAGAGCAGACACCATCCCAAATACCTCAAGATTGAGGAATGAACGAACATAAGGGGGGAGCGTGACTATGAATCAAAGAAGATTTATTGTTCTTGTAGTTATTATCTTCTGTTAATGGAAGAACTAGTAGCACTGATATAAAGGTAGTGGTTGCCAGGAGTCCAGAAGGGAGGTGGAGGGATGTATAGGTAGAACACAGGGCATTTTTAGAGCAGTGAAATTGTTTGATATGATACCACAATGACGGACAAATGACATTTATATGTTTGTCAAAGCCCAAAAAACTGTACAGCACAAAGTGTAAGCCATGATGTAAACTGTAGACTTTGATTAGTAACAATGCTTCAATAGTGGGTCATCAGTTGTAACAAATGTACCACACTAATGTAAGATGCTAATAATAGGGGAAATTGTGTGTGTGGGTGTGTGTGGGGAGTTACATAGGATTTCCCTATGCTTTAGGTGTAATTTTTCTGTAAATCTAAAACTTATCTAAAAATAAAGTTTATTATTACAAAATAAAAAAAGAATAGTGCTCAACATAGAGTAAACAAACAAAAAAATACACATAAGCATAAAGAAAAATGAATCACTGCAATCCCACCACTCTGTCATTCTATAATTTGTGTATATTTTTATTTTTCCAGAAACTGAAATAATAGTGGGCATGCTCTTTTGCTTAAGATTAAATCACATCCTGATTTTGTGGTAATCAGGGTAGGCTAAACATTCGCTATGTTAGAAACCATGCATGTGTCCCCAGACCTAGTTTTTCTCCCTAGGTCTGGTTTTTAAAATGCTGGTGATAAACTAAGCCTGATTTATTATATGACCATCCTGTACGGGAAAAGACTGTAAATCTAGGTATCTTTGGTCAACTTTAAGAGATAGAGCAGGGGGACGGATGTGGCTCAAATGGTTGGGTATCCATCTCCCATATGGAGGGACCTGGGTTCAATCCCCAGGATCTCCTGGTAAGAATTTTTAAAAGTCAAATATAGAAGGCATGTGAGCCACCAGGCCCCATGTGGGGGTGCACCACCAGGCCCCACAAGTAGGTGTGCTGCCAGGCCCTGTGCGGGGGTGCACCGTCAGACCCTGTACGCGGGTGCACCGTCAGTCCCCACAAGCCATGCAGCAAGATGATGACATAACAGGAGAATGACACAAGAGAGAGCCTAGATGAGACATGCCGAAAAACCAGGAACTAAGGTGGCGCAAACAGTAGGACACCTCTCTCCCACATCAGAGTTTCCGAGGATCGAATCCCAGTGAAGACAGGAGGAGAAGGATGAGAAGAGAGGGCAGGAAATGGACACAGAGAGTTGCCCACCGAATGGACACAGAAACAGCAAAAATGGGGTGTGGGTGTGGGTAAAAATGGATAAAAGTAAATAAATCCTTAAAAAAATGTATAGGGGAGTAAGATACGGACTACAGTTAGTAGTAATACTTTGACAATGCTCTTTCATAATTTGTTAACAAATGTTCTACAACAATGCAAAGTATTTGTGGTGGGGTGATGTGTGGGAGCCCTGTATGATGTTATGCATGTTTGTTTTGTGGGTTCACAATGTTTACTGAACACTTATAGTTTGTTTATGTTCATGTATGAATGATATACTTTAATAAATTGTTTTTTAAAAAAGTAATCTTTTTTTAAAACAAGTTAAAACAAGTATATGTTTCAATGCCCATAAATGTAAACTTCTGCTATATAATTTACAATGGTTGCATGACATTTCATCATATGGATGAGGCATATTTTTTTCTTTGGTGTGAATTGGGTGTGTGTGTGGGGGAGAGTGAGGTGGAGAAGCTCAGGTGCATATGAATGAAGTCATCCTTCTTTTCAGTTTTTGGCACAACCACCTTGGCCCATGCCAAGTTTCATTTCATTTATTCCCACGCTCCCTTCTGTCCCCCTCCCCCATCTATGTTAATGGCCCATCTTTTTGTTTGTGTTCATGCAAAATACAGTTATCAATGTTTTTGTATGCATGCATTTCTAATTTGTGTAAATGATCATGTTACTGTATCATGTTGGGTTTTTTTTTTCATTAAGACCTATATGTTTTAGACTTAACGATGTTGCTCATGGCAATATCTACTCCGTTGCTTCTAATTACTGTATAATACTCCACAGTGTAAATCTTCCACTATTACCTACTCTCTCTCCTAGTGTAGAACACTCAA
>JAQZBX010000328.1:0-62196 GCA_029593785.1 Cabassous unicinctus
CTAGTATATGGTTATTCCCCTTTGAGTTATTACTAATATAAATTATTTTAATAAAATTAATACTAAATTATCCCTACATTCCTAGAAGAAACTGTATTTGATACTATAGTATTATTTTAATAAACTGCTAAATTCTATTTCCTAATTTGAAAAAAAGAACTGATAGTAGGTGAGGGTCTCTTAAACCTTACACCCAGAGCATAAACAACAAAAGAAAAATCAGATAAATGGGACCTCCTCAAAATTAAACACTTCTGCACCTCAAAGTACTTTGTGAGGAGGATAAAAAGACAGCTTACTCAATGGGAGAAAATATTTGGGAATCACACATCCATCAAGTGTCTTATATCCTTGATATATAAAGAGATTTTACAACTCAACAATAAAAAGATAAATGGCACAATTTTAAAATGGGCAAAAGATCTAAATAGACACTTTAGTATGAAATAAATGAAAATGGTGAAAAAAACATGAAAAAATATTCAACATCACTGGCTATTAGGGAAATGCAAATCAAAGCTACAATGAGATATCATTTTCCACCTATTAGAATGGCCACTATTAAAAAGTTGGAAAACTACAGTTGTTGGAGAGGTTGTAGAGAGATAGTAATGCTTATTCACTCTTGGTAGGTATGTAGAATGGTAGAGCCACTAAGGAAGCCTGTTACGCGGTTCCTAAGGCAGTTAGATATAGATCTGCCATGTGACCCGTCAATAACAATACTAGGTATATTCCCAAAATAACTGAGATTAGTGACATGAATATACATTACACACTGATGTTCATAGCAACATTATTCACAATTGCCAAAAGATGGAAACAACCCAGGTGTCCATTAACTGATTAATGGGTAAACAAATATTGATATGTATTCATGATAGCATTTTATTCAGCTGTAAGAAGAAATCAAGCTGTGATGCATAAGACAATATGGATGAACCTGGAGGACATTATGTTGAGTGAAGCATGCCAGACACAAAAGGAAAAGTATTGTATGATTTTCCTATTATTAACCAAATATTTAAGCAAAATCAAGGAGATAATAGCTAGAATATAATTTGCCAGGGAATGGAATGTGGTTAGAGAATAGAAAGCTGAGGTATAATCTGTCCAGAATTGGTAAAAAGTTGTTTGTAAATGTTTGGAAATGAATGCAAAATTGTGAAAGCACATCATAAGATTTGTAATTAGTAGCACTAACATATGGGTATGATAGGGGTTTGTTTTTTCTTTTTCTTTTTCTTTTTTTTTTAATAATAAAAATGTTCTAATATTGATCAAAGTGATGAATGCACAACTCTGTGATTATACCAAATGCCATTGATCTTGCACTTTAGATCAATTGTAAGGTTTATGAACAACAAAAAAGTGGGTTGGGGAAAAATACATCAAATGCAAGAAATGGACTATAGTTAGTTGTAATACTTTGACAATGCTCAATCATAATTTGCTACAAATGCTTCAAAACAATGCAACGTAGTGGTGGTGGAGTAATATATGGGAGCCCTGTATGATTTTATGCATGATTGTTTTGTATGTTCACAACTTTTACCATACACTTATAGTTTATGAATGATCATGTATGAATTATATACTTCAATAAATGTTTTAAATGAAAAAAATGAGATATATCAATAATTATGGGCATAGAATGGGTTAACACACATCTGAGGTTAAAACAGCATTTGATAGGCTGTATATATGAAAATACAAGTATGTTTTAAAATTAATGTTGATGCATTTGTAAATATTACAATATGACATACATGGGTATATTGGCTGGAAGAAAGTATGGAATCATATCCTTGAAAATAATAGCATTTGTTATCTCTTTTTAAAGTTATTTTCCTTATTCTTTTGCATTGTTTATTTCTACATTTGCTCATCTGATCATATTTCATAGCAATGAAATTATATTTATTTTATAGAAATTTTAAGAAAGAGATAAAGAAGGGTGTATGACCATTTAATTACCTTACATCTTGGAAATTAATTAAAAGGAAGTTGTCCATGATTTTAAAATAAGAGCACGTAAACCTAAAACCCAGGTATCGAATATTTGCAGTCTTGGTGAAACTAATGTTTGGACACTGAAATAAGTCCAAAAACAGAGTATATCAGAGAAAAGAATATCCTAGGTAAGCAATCCACTTAAAGTGATTATTTCAATAACTGGATGAAAATACTAGTTAGATTATAATAAAATTATGGGGAGAAAATGATGTAGGTGTGGAATTATTAAGTTTGATGTGTATTTGGCTCTATTCCTGAGATTCCGAAACAGTACTTTTTAGATGAAGCAATAAAAAGTTCAAGAAAATATCCATGCGAGTATATTTATTGAGTTAAAAGGAACTAACAGAGAAGAATGAGAAAAATAAACATAATAGAGACCAGCCAGTAATGAAGCACTCAGAAACTAGAAAATAAAAAGTGTGGAGAAAAAATACGTGAAGGGTTAAGATAATTTTTGTGATGTTGTTATGAATAGTATGTGGTCAAAGTACACATGCCTTCTAATATGTCAGGAAAAATTTTGATAAAATATGGAAAAAAATTGCTTTATTATCATTGTAAGAGCAAAAAGTGCAATTATAATTGGGTGAGCATTGAATGATGACAAACAAAAGAAAACCATTGTGAATCAGGTCAATGAAATAGTTATGTTACAATTATTAGACATTATGAGATAAACACCCTCTGATTTCCAGGTATAGTAACTAATTTACTTTTTCATAAATAGTATATGGAGGGTACTGTTTTACCTTGCCAAAGGCTGCCAATGCAAAAATATCAGAAAAGGATGGCTATTATAAAGGAAATGTATTTGGGATAAAATCATACAATTTCGAGGTTGCAAAAATGTCCTAATCAAAGCATCATCAAAGATGCTTCCACACAAGTGTCAGCTATTGATAATCCCTATACTCCTGCCATGTGGTGAGGCTAGATGGCACATCTGCTATTCTCCAGCTTCCTTCTCCTCAAGCTGAGCTGTGGGCTATCAGGCATATGGCTTGTCTCTTTCCAAGCCTCCTCCCTTAGGCTTGGTTGCTTCTTTCTTTTCCTGATATCAGCTGTGGACCATGAGGAATATGGCTCATCTCTTCATCTACCAGCTGCTTCGTGGGCCCAGCTTCTTAGGGTCTTCGTTGCATCAGCTTTGGCTGCTAGTGATCCTCGAGTCCTCTCTCTCACACATGGAAGGGTCATAAATGGCAGTGCTCCCTTTTTCTCTGACTTCTTTCTCTCTCTCTGTGTTTATATAAGGCTCCAGTAAGAGGGCAGAGACCCATCCTGAGTCACACCTCACTGACATAGTCCAAACAAAGCAATCTAATCAAGTGAATTAATCAAGGTCCCTTAACTGAATCTAATGCAGTCAAAGGGTTTCACATCCACAGGAATGAATTCATTCAAAAACATAACCTATTTTTTGGATTCACTAAAGTCAAACTGTCACAGATACTATTATTATTTTCATATTAGAGAGATTTTGTAAAGCAATAACAGAGGAAGCAAGCAAAGCTTGGAGAAAAAGATTAATAATTTAAAGCTGATTTTTTGCACTTAGCGACATTGATGCCAGCATCATGAAGTGTGTTTCAATGTTACTTAAAAGATGCAGAATATAAAACAATTGTGATTATGTTTACAACCCTGAACATATTACATTCAATATACCTTAACATTCTAAGTAATGATTGTACTCTTACATGAGTCAGAGACAGGAGAGTGTGAGTTGAAAGATGCTAAAAGAGAAAACACAAATTTAAAAATTGTAATAATGCTAAAACTAATAATCAAAAACATATATATGAAGAACTGTATAGTGAGGAACAAACTATGGGTCATATGTTTGTACTTTATTACTAAGCAAACTTCAGAGAAAGACATTAAAATGTTGAAGAAGTTTGAGATTTGGCTTTAAGGATCAGCTGCAGTTAGCAGTCCAATAAAACTATATGGATAATCCCCATCCAATGTGCAGATAAATAAAATATAAACTGGAGATGAAAAGTGTTAAGAAGGAAGAACTTCTAAGAAGTTGGAGTGTCATATGGATAAAGTAATCTGTTTTGTTAAAAAATATTACAAGATATTTCCAAAACACACAACGGAGACTATGCTTCTAGTGTAATGATACTACTTATAACCAAATTAAACTTGCATGCAAATGAGAATGTTGGTTGAGTTTGTTGAGCCATTAACTGCTGTGAAGTAATGTTAATACATATCTCCTCCTTTAAATATCGCTGAACTATAAATGGAGATTGAATAAAAGTCAGGATTCAAAGATGAGTTACCACACAATAACTTTTATCCTGCTGAGACTAACTGATAACCCACAACTGAAGATTCTAATTTCCATTTATTTCTCCCCTAAATATTGAGTGTCACAGAGAA
Organism: Cabassous unicinctus; assembly: GCA_029593785.1. Classification (NCBI taxonomy): domain Eukaryota; kingdom Metazoa; phylum Chordata; class Mammalia; order Cingulata; family Chlamyphoridae; genus Cabassous; species Cabassous unicinctus. The sequence continues at coordinate 4,411 of JAQZBX010000328.1, forward strand.
TTTGACAACCATGTCCCTCACCTTCATGTATTCAAACCTTAAAACTGCCATGTAATTTTTCCTAAAAAATTCCAGTTTCTTAGAAATGTCTTCTATATCTGCTTCTATACCCAGATACTTATAAACATATCAACAGGTGACAAGACAATCACATATGATGATGGTGTCATCCAAAATTTTTTACAAATCTCTTTGCTGTTACAGAATTTTTTCTCCTGGCCACCATGCCCTATGACCGCTATGTTGCCATCCTCAAACCCCGACATTACATGACCATCATGAACAACAGGGCCTGTGAAAGACTCTTCTTTTGTTGCTGGACAGCTGGCTTGTTGATTCTAGTGTCACCACTTAGCATGGACCTAAGTCTGGAATTCTGTGACTCTAATGCCTTTGACCATTTTGCCTGTGATGTATACCCTCTCTTAAAGATTTCATGCTCAGATACATGACTCATAGAGCAGATGGTCATAATCTTGAAGCTGCCACTTCACTAATCCCTGATGGAAATAACCTTTCTTACCTATTTATTAAAAGTTTCTATTTCCTTAGTTTCAAACTATCTTTCTAATAATAGAAAACATTAACAGACAATTACTGTAATTATTTAGCTAAATGGTACAAGATATAATTTTTATGAAATTGGTTGATTCACATTAGAATGCCCTGAACATTGAAATGATCTCATCTGTATCTTGCCTAGGTTCCTGCCAGTGTGGTAATTAATCTGTTATCAATCCTCTATGCATTACAATACCTAAAACTTGGGATAACAACCCCCAGGCTATTGATCTCAAAAATCCACTATACCCTATAGTTATAAATCAAACAAATGTTGAGAAAGCTAATAATAAATCTCCAGTAACAGACAATTAAATTTATTTTAGTACCCATGAGATGTGATCCAGAAACTATCCAGTCTATTATTATCATGATTGTATTGTCAGATTTTATAGGTTACATGTACATCTTATCTATGTTGAAACTATGGAGAATTCCAGAAATATATTTGGGCTGAATTTTTATATGATTTTCTGACTTCAGTTATGGAATCTGCTGCTCATAATTATGAAAAATATGATTTCTTGAATTTGGAGGTAGAGGATTTCTGATCAGTTGTATTTGAGGGAGATATCTGGATGCTTTGGTTATTCTATTGCAATTCTAGAAAATCTGTACCTTAGAAGTAGGGTTAATAGAAAACTAGGATATGATAATTATTCTCTATCCAAATAGAAATACTTCACATATCTCAAAAACATCTAGCAGATATAAAGGTAAATTATCTATCCAACAGAAGAAAAATCAACTATCTCTAAAGAAAAATGCATTCAAAAATATCCAACATATCATCAAAAACTACTTGGTAAGCAAAGAAATATGTCTTGGGACCCATATCCAGAGGATTAACAGACAATAATAAACAATAGTGAAATGATTAAGATGTTGGAATTGACAGCTGAATACATTAAAACAGTCATGTCAAATATGTTTAAAATATAGTATAAACATTGTCATAATGAATAAAGATTTGGTAAAAAACAGCAAACTAGAGAAACCATGATTGGAACCTAATGGAATTATTAGTACAAAAGAAATGAAATAACCAAAAAAATATTCTGTGTAAGTCATTTTATAACATTCTACAACATACCTAAAAATAAGATTTTATGCATAAAATGTAGTAATAAATCCAGAAGAAACTCAATATAATAAATATCCAGAGAAAATTTTGCTACATGTTTGACCCCAAATTTAAAATGATAAAGTATATTTGTGTGTATATAAATCTATAAGGAGCCCTTTCAACCCCATATTCCCAGTGCCAATATTATCAGCCTCCCTCAAAAAATTATTTTGTTTAAAGTGACATTTCATTAAAGAATTCTGTGTTAATTTCAAACATTACTTTGAAAGAGAGAATAAACAGAAATCAGTATGTTAGACTATATTGCCAATCTTTTTTATTAACTTTGTTTAATAAGCTTTAATATATTGGGAAAATATATTTTGATTATTAAATAATGCTCTGAAGGTCAAGGTAAGGTTTCAGAGTGAAGCATGAATTATCTTATATTGGGGAAAAGATGGAAGGAAGGTAGGGGGGCTGCAAAAACTTGATATCAATAGTTGATAGCTCTTAGTTGAGAGATCAAATTCCATAGAAGGGTTCTAATTTCAGAAAAATCATGTCTAGGTCAGCACTACTTCCCCATGTTGGTAACACAGGGAAATATACAAACATTCACAGGCAAGTCAACCCATTTTCAGTATGAGAAAAACTAATTCATTTTACTGGAAATTCACAGAGAAAGAAAGTCTCCACGTGTTTCAGAAGTAAAGGTAATGCAGATATTCAAAAATTATGTATATATTCAGAGAAAGGGTGGCTTATATAGGGGAGTCAGCAGCAAGTTGGGGTAGGGGAAGACGTATAAACATTCTTGTCCTAAAAATCAACGGACAAATAAAACTCTTGTTTTGGAATAAAAACAAGACTCAATTACTCCACTAGAGTGTGTATAATAAGCATAATTCTTAAGTCCCAAAGGACATCATTGCTACCGAGAAAAATGTACATCCTCAGCAATCTATTTATGCTAAAGGGAAAATTAAGCAGGAATGGAAGTTAAGCATGTATTTTTAAAATGTAGTGGGGCATAAAACACTGAATAAGTTGAGTTTTAGAATAGTTATAATAATCTATAAGAAAATGTCTCTGAATATGTCATGCATATTGGAGAGAAGTTGGAAGTCAGTGATGAGAAACGGTGCAGTAGCAGCATTCATTTTGCTGGGACTGACAGATGACCCTCAGCTACAGGTTCTGCTTTTTATATTTCTACTTCTCACCTACATGCTGAGTGTAAATGGGAACCTGACCATCAACACATTCACCTTTGTGGCTTCCCATCTGAAAACACCCATGTACTTTTTCTTACAAAAATTTCTCCTTCTTAGAGGTCTCCTTCACATCTGCATGTATTCCTAGATAGTTGTATAGCATAGCTACGGCTGACAAGGTCATTACCTACAATACTTGTATGGTCCAAGTGTTTTTTACTGACCTTTTCACAGTAACTGAATTTTATCTCCTTACTGCCATGTCCTATGACCACTATGTGGCCATCTGCAAACCTCTGCATTATGTGACCATCATGAGCAGCAGATTCTGCAGGATTCTTGTCATCTGTATTTGGATGGCTGGTTTGTGTGTATTAATCCCACCACTGAGCCTGGGTTTAAAACTGGAATTAGGTGACTCTAATATAATTGACCATTTTATCTATAATGCATTTCCCCTGGTGAAAATCACATGCTCAGACATATGGTCCAGAGAACAGACTAATCTGTTTTGTGCTGACCTTGAATACGACTCTGACTTGCGTAGTTCTGTCATATTCTTACATTATCAGGACAATTTTTAGATTTCCCTCCGTCCAGCAAAGGAAGAAGGCCTTTTCGACCTGTTCTTCCCACATGATTGTGGTTTCCATCACCTATGGCACATGCATTTCCATCTATATGAACCTTACAGTAAAGGAAGAAGTGACCACTAACAAAGTGGTTTTCCTGATGATTTCTTCTATTTCACCCAAATTGAAACCCTTTAGTTATACCCTGAGGAGCAATCAAGTTAAGAAAGACTTTGGGGACTAGGTCAAAAGAATAGCACTATTGTCAGCTAAGTAAAAGAAATTGCATACAAAGATTCATTTGATAAGTTAAGTGATCCTGAACAATTCCTCCTTGATTTTTCTTTATTGTTTCTTAAATAGTCTAGAATAAGTAACTTTAATCTTTTCAACGTGTCTTTATAATAGCTTGAATTGAACTTGCTCAAGTCATTTCTGTTTCAAACTGAAACCTCATAATATTTTGGATGTCATTGAGAGGACATATAAAATTTTTCAAAAAAGCATATTGGATATAAATCAACTTCATAATAGTATATTATAAGCTGTAATAGAAGTTTTTTCTCTAGTTCAATATATGCACATTAATACACTTTGTATCTTTACTCAAATATATGTAACAATGATATACAAATACATATGAGTCTTTTTACATAAAAATTTATAATGATGAATCATAGCATAATGTAAAAATATAAACAACAGTGTAGAGAGAGTATAATAGCTCGTACAATAATGGAAGATTAAGTGACATTGAAATAATATTACTATAAACACATTGCATTTCTTACAGCTAAACATTCAAAAGGATTTTTGTTAAATTTTATCCAGCAGTTCTATGTGTTGTAAGTAAGTAGTCAGAAATAAAGAAGCAGAGCAATGATTTATAAAATGACCACGTATGCAAAAGGGAACATACACAGGGTGATCGGCGCAGGGGGTCGGTTATGGATCCCAGGGACTCAGGTACAAATTCTCAGGTTCAGTATGCTTTTAGCACGTGGAATGACACGAAAGAATAAAGTTAGAACACTCTACTTATTACAAACTCAAAGAAAGTTTGAATTAGAAAATCATGTGCATTCTGTTGAATACATTTTTCTGAAAGTTGTCTGCTATGTACTAGTTATGTTTGATACCCTGTGCGTACATACAACATAAATTTAGCTTTTACAGTCCAGATTCTCTCATGATGATCTAAATAGCTAGGTACAAAGATTTAAATATTCATACAATTATCAATACTTGAATTAAGATATTTAAGATATATATCTAGTTATCTAATTGCTGGTCTGAAAGCAATGATATGCAGACATTTCATTTTTTTCTTTTTTTTTCTTCACTATGGAAGTTGTGGGTTTAACCATGCACAAAATACCAGTTTAATCATGCTTAAAGTACAGGATTCTCATACACCACCTCACCAACAACTTACATTGTTGTGGAACATATGTTACATTTGATGTTCACAAATTTTTATAACTGTGCTATTCATTAAAGAACATTGTTTTACTTAAGGTTCACTGTGTAGTATAGTCTATGGATTGTTTAAAGAATATATACAATCTGACATTTCCCCTTTAATGATATTCAGATATATATTTCATTGCTATTAATTGTATTCACAATGTTGTGCTAACATCCATCCCCATTCAATACCAAAACAGTTCCATCATTCCAAAGAGTAACCCTGTGCATTTTATGCCTTAGCTTTTCTTTCGCTAGACCTACTCCATTCCCTAGTAACTTAATAGTTCTGACTCTGTGTGTTTGCTTATTTTAATTGCTTCAAAATGGTGATATCAGACAATATGTGTCCTGTTGTGCCTGGCTTATTTCACTCAGTGAAGACTGTCTGCAACATTCATCTATGTTGTCACCCGTATCAGGACTTCTTTCCTTTTTAAGGCTGAAAAGCATTCCATTGTGTGTATTTACACATTTTATTTATTGATTCTTTGGTTGATTAACAATTGAGTTGCTTCCATGCTTTAGGAATTGTTAAAAATGCTGCTATGAACATTGGTGTGCAAATTTCTATTTGTGTCCCTGCTTTCAATTCTTTGGGGGTGTATACTTAGTAGTGGGATTGCAGGTCAAATGGTAATTCTATACTTAGCATTCTGAGGAACTGCCTAACTTTCTTTCACAGTGGTTGCACCATTTTACAGTGCTACTTGCAATGAAAGAGTACTCCTATTTCTCCACATCCTCTTCCAAACTTATTATTTTAAGTTTTATCTTTAATAGTACCATTCTAGTGGGTGTGAATTTGTATCTCATTGTAGTTTTGATTTAATTTCCATGATGGCTAATGACGTTGAGCTTCATTTAAAGAGCTTTCTGGCCCTTTGTATATCTTCTTTGGTGAGATGTCTGTTCAAATTTGCCCATTTATATTTTTATTTTATTTTTTATTGCTGTTAAGTTGCAAGAGTTCTTTATATATTCTGGATAGTAAACATTTATCAAATATGTGGTTTCCAAATATTTTCTTCCATTCTCTATGTTGCCATTTTACTGTCATGATAAAGTCCTTTGAGGTGCAAAAGTTTTTAATTTTGATGAGATCCTAGTTATAACTTCCTTCTTTTGTTCTTTGTGCTTTGGGTGTAAAGTCTAAGAAACCATTGCCTAACCAAGATTCTGAAGTGCTTTCCTACATATTTCTTTTTCTAAAGGGTCTAAAGCTGATAAACACATTCAGCAAAGTGGCAGTTCTTATATTAAGATCTATAATCCATTCTGATTTTATTGTTGTATAATGTATGAGGTAGGGGTTCTTTTTTGTGTGTAAATGGAGACCCAGTTTTCCCAGTTACATTTTTTAAGAGACTATTCTTTCCCAGTTGAGTGGTTTTTGCCACCTTGTAAAAAATCAATTGACCATAATTGTAAGGGTTCATTTCTGAGCTCTCAATTCTATTCCGTAGGTCTGTATGTCTGTCTTTGTGCCAGTATCATGCTGTATGGATTTCAATGGCTATATAATAAGATTTAATATTGGGAAGTGTGAACCATCCAACTTTATTCTTTTTCAAGATGGCTTTTGTTATTTGGGTCCCCTTTCAATTCCCTATAAATTTGATTGATGATTGATTTTTCTTTTCTGTAAAGAAATCTGTTAGAATTTTTATTGGGATTGCACCAAAATTAAAAATTGTTTTGGGTAAGATTAATGATGTTTGGTGATCCAGTCCATGAATACAGAATATCCTTCCCTTGATTTAGATCATCTTTGATTACTGGTAGCAATGATGTATAGTTTTCTTTGTATAAATCCTTTATATCCTTCTTTAGATTTATTCCAAGATATGTGGTTATTTTAGCTACTATTGTAAGTGAAACTTTTTTCTTGATTTCTTCTTCTGATTGTTCATTGCTTGTATATCAAAATACTACTGATTTGGGAATATTGTTGTTGTAGCCTGCCACTTTGCTGAATTTGTTTGCTAGCTTTAGAAACTTTTTTGTAGATTTTTGAGGTATTCAATATATAGGATTATGTCATCTGCATATAATAAAAGTTTTATTTCTTCCCTTCCAATTTGGATGCTTTTTATTACTTTTTCTTGCCTAAGTGCTCTTGTAATAACTGCCAGTACAATGTTGAGCAACTGTGGCATTCTGATTCAAGCAGGGAACCATGTAAAATGGCAGCTTCCCACCAAACTGAGAAGGATATGTCAGACCAAAGAATGACTTGGACAAGCCCAGTTTGGCAAGTAAGAGAGCATTTATTACAGGGCTTATATGGGTCAGTTCTTCCATGGTAGTAGATCCAAGACTGTCCATGGCCTAGAATCCTAATTTTTGGCAATGGGAGAGAGATTGGTCCTTCTGAGGCTCATCATCCACACTTGACACAAAGCAAAAGGAGTCTTTTATACTACATGTCTATGTGTAGATGAGAAGCAAATTTGAGGGAGAGAATGAATATAAAATGCAGTGCTGAGGAAAAATAATGAAGAACGGACTTTCACAGTAATTATGTAAAATTAACCTTTACAGTGTTTGTCAGTAAGGTTGAAGTTATATCTTTACAGTAGTAACTTAAGGGATCTACTGGTAGGAAGGTGGTGAAACAGTTCACAGAACATAGGAAATTTCCTTATCAGTCATGAGGTTACAAACACTTATTTCTCAAGGCTTGCTGTATAACTATTAAGAAATACTGCTGTCACTAGAAGGGGAAAGAACTGGAAGGGTTGTTGGAAAAATGCAAAGCCAGATATGTTACAAGTGATGACAGTGGGCATCCTTGGCTTGTTCCTGATAAGAGAAAGCTTTCAGTCTTTCACTGTTAAGTAAGATGCTAGCTATGCTGTTTTCATATATGCCCTTCATCATGTTGAGGAGTTTCCTTCTATTCTTAGTGTTCTAAGTGTTTTTATTAAGAAAGTGCGCTGTAATTTGCAGATACCTTTTCTTCATCATTTGAGTTGATCATGTGTGTTTTTTCCTTCCTTCTGCTAATGTGGTGTAGTTAATGAATTGATTTTCTTATTTCAGCCACCCTTGCATATTAGGAATAATTCCCACTTGTTCGTAACTCTGTTAATGTGCAGTTGGATTCCATTCCTAGTATTTTGTTGAGGATTTTTGCGTCTATATTCATAAGAGATATTGGTCTGTAGTTTCCTTTTCTTAGGTTATCTTTATCTGGCTTTGGTATAAGGGTGCTGTTGGCCTTGTAAAATGAGTTAAGGAGTGTTCCCTCACCTTCAATTTTAGAGGAGTGTTTGAGCAGAATTGGAGTTAAGCCTTCTTGGAAAGTTTGTTAGAATTCCCCTTTGATGCTTTCTAGTCCTGCAATATTTTTGTTGCATGGTTTTGATTACTGATTCAATCTTTTTACTAGTAATTTGTTTATTGAGATCTTAATTTCTTCTTGGGTCAGTGTAGGCAGTTTGTATGTTTCTAAGAATTTGTCTATTTCATCTAACTTACGTAATTTGTTAGCATAGAATACTAAGTATTCTATGTATACTCTTATAGCTCTTTTCATTTCAGCAGGTTGATAGAAATGACTCCCTTTCTATTTCTAATTTTTTTAATTTGTATCTATCTATTTTCATTATCTGTCTCTCTAAAGTATTTTAAGTTCCACTGGTCTTGTCAATGAACCAACTTTTGCTTTTATTGATTCTATTGTGTTTTGTTTTTTGTTGTTGTTGTCACTTCGTTTATCTGGGCTCTAATTTTTCTTATTTCCTTCCTTATGCTCATTTACTGTTTAGTTTGCTCCTCTTTTTCTAATTCTTCCAGTTTAAGGATAGGTCTCTAATTTGAAGTCTTTCATTTTTTAATGTTAGCATTTAGAGCTATATATTACCCTATCAGCACTGTCTTCACTGCATCTCATATGTTTTGGAATGTTGTATTTTTATTTTCATTCACCTCAAGATATTTCAAACTTTTGCTACTGATTTCCTCTTTACCTCATTAGTATTTTTAAGAGTATGCTGTTTAATTTACACTTATTTTTGAATTTCCCATTTCTCCCTTGGATATTGATATTTAGCTTCATTCAGTGTGATCAGTGAACATACATGGCATGATTACAATATTTTTTTATTTTACTTAGATTTTCTTAGTGACCCAACATATTGTCTATACTAGAGAATGATCCATGTGCTCAGAAGATGAACATATGCCTTGTTTTTGTTGGGTGCATTGTTCTATATCTGTCTTTAAGTCAAGTTGTTTTAATGGATTATTCCAGTCTTATACTTTCTTATTGATCTCTGAAGAGTTATTCTATTCATTATTGAGAGTGGTGTATTAAAGTCTCCTACTATTAACCTAGAGCCATCTATTTCTCCATTCAATTTTGTCAGTATTTTCTTCTTATATGGATCTGCTGTTAGGTGCATATATATTTATCATTATTACACTACCTGGTTAATAGTCTCCTTTGTCAGTGTGTAATGACTGTCATTGTACTGCATATCTGTTTTGACTTAGAGTCTATTTTATATGATATTATTTTAGCCTCTTCAGGTCTCTTTTGGTTACTACATGTATAGTGTAAATTTTTCCCCCTTTCATCCTCAGTTTCCTTGTATCTTTGCATTTAAGGTGAGTTTCTTGCAAACAGCATATAGTTGGGTCATGCATCTTTTTCCATTTTGCCAATGTCTGTGTTTCTACTGAAAAGTTTAATCCATTTTTCTTTAATGTTACTCCTAATAACTTGGGACTTTTTTCTGCCATTTTACTATTTAGCCTTTTTTAAGTCTTTTTTGTCCCTCACATCTGTAATGTCTACTTTTATATTTACTTGATTTTGTGTTGTACCATATTTAGTGACTTCTCATTTCTATCTGGATGTATTCTTCAACTATTTTCCTTGTGGTTTCTATGGGGTTAAAATTTAATATCCCTAATATATAGCTATCATATCTGGTTTTATACCAACTTAACTTCAATAGCATGCCCAAATACTGTAAGCATTGTCCCCCACCAATTGTTTACACTAATTACCTCATACATACATTTTATGTACAAAAACATATTTATCATTACTTTATATGCATTTGCATTTTAGCACCTGTGGGATATAAGAAGGGACTGACATACCAAACAATATAGTACAATAATACTGGCATTTATAATTTCCCAGAAAATATATAATATATTATAAATGAATGAAAAACTCTTTTTCTAGAACTTTACCACAAGTATTTATATCTTATGTTGCTTTGAACCACTGTCCAGTGTCCTTTCCTTTCATTTTGAGGCCTATCTTTACCATTCCCTGTATGGCAGTTTTAATGGTGATGAATTCCCTCAGCTTTTGTTTATCTAAGAATTTCTTAATCTCCCCTCATTTTTGAAAGACGAGTTTTTTCAGACATAAATTTGTTGGCTGACAGTTGGTTTCTTTCAAGACATGTCATTTATAATGATTTGCAGTATTTTTTTTAAAAACGGTACTCAAAAGAAATTCCATTATTTTAAAAGTAATAATTATTTAACAAATTTTCCACTAGACTAAAGGATAGTTCCTTACAGTTTTCCTAATAAATCTGAACAAATATTAAAAATAAATAAAAATAAATTCAAAGTGTAACTTACAAAATAAAAAATGAAATCAACTAATGGATGAAAGATTTTTAATAGCCAGCAATTTGAAAAGTCCAAGACCATCAATAAACCACAACCCAATGATTTTGAATGAGAAAATATTCAGAAATATTCAATATTCCTTTGGAGGATCTTTGAACGAAGTAAGAAAGCAACACAAAGAAACTTTGAATGAATATTAGAATGGACAAATGAAAACTATAGTAATTCCATGGCTATAAAGTATAATTCATAACAACTTTCTTTTCTGAAGTGGAGATTTGGCACACAATGGAAGACATTGAACATTGTTTATGGTTTACATGGTAACTTTGCTTTTATTCCGTGATTTACATAATAATGGAATGTTTTATGATTGATATTGTCGTAAAACTGATGAGATTTGGTATCTTTTTCACCCTTCAGGTTATTCTTACATATCCTGAAAACTCAAGGGAGTCTAACAGGAAAGTTGCAGAATTAATAAGAAAATTTCATACTCTACCTGAGCAAATGAAAAAAATATTTTAAAATATATAGACTACATTTATCATAGCATTATTATGTGAAATCATTGAACAAATATTATTTCAGTCATAATAGTTCTAAAATTTAACTGTGAAGAGACTAATTATCATGAAAACAGAATAAGTATAAAGAAAATCATAAAATCTTGTAGAGAAAATATTTAATATAATATAAATGAATGAAAAGCTCTTTTCCTAGAATGAGAATTGCAATTAGAGCATGAACATATTTGTGTATATGCATAGATATACTTATTTATTATGGAAATATTCATTCATTAATTCATTTATGAATCATTTATTTATTTGCCTATATTCCCCAAGCATGTAGAATATTAAGGGAAGTTTATTTTTAAGGCAGGGTACTTGCTCAGGGAAATGAGGCACTCAATCAAAGATAAAAATGGTTAGAATGAGAAAAAAGTTACAAGTAAAATAATACATTGATCAAATGGTCCCATTTTTATATGTTCTACAGTGTATATATTTGTTAAAAAAACATTTTCCAGAGGGATTTCTTTTACAGAATTACAGGCATTCCAAATATCTGTTTTAAAATGAAAAAAGTTAAGTTGCAGAATATTTTTATTAATGATGCCACTATGTCAGTAAAAATAAACAAAATAAAAAAGGATAACATTTACAAATGTGTAAGTGTTTGTACCACTGGTTTGTTAACATATACACCAATCTGCACATCATCAGGAAAAGGATATTTGAAAAATTATATTTGCCTTTGTATTAGTTTCACACATTGCAACCAGAAGAATTTTAAAAGTATATATATATATATATATACATATATATATATATATATGTTTTAAACAAATCAATTTTATTGATACATATTAATAAAGAATAGAATTAATCCAAACTGTACAATCAATCAATGGTGTTTGGTATAATTGCATAGTTGTGCATTCATCACTTCAGTCATTATTAGAGCATTTTCATTATTTCAATAATAATAATAATAAACAAAAACCAGAGAAACAAACAAACAAACAAGAAAATTCTGCACCTCTCAATGTCTCTGTGCCTCCCCAGCTGTAACTTGTTGTTATTTCTGGCTATTCTTGCACAATTATTTATTTATTTATTAAGCAGTTTTATTGAGATATAGCCACATACCTTATGATCTATCCAAAGTGTACAATCATTGGCTTTTATTATATTCACATATTATGCATTTATCACCACAAAAAATTTTAGAACAATTTCATTACTCCAAAAAGAAAACTCCACACCCCTTAGCAATCCTTCCCCAGCCCTACATAACCACTAATCTAATTTCTTTTTTATAAATTGATTTATATTTACATTTTATATAAATAGAATCGTACAATATATAGTACTTTGTATCTGGTTTCTTTCACTTAGCATAATGTGTTTTTTTTCTGATATTAACATCTTGTAGCATTAACATACATTTGTTCTGCTTCAAAGAAAGACTGTCTTATATATGCAATTTTACCCCTAGTTATATTTCACATGTGGTTTTACTATGCTGTAAAGTCCCAAGTTACATTTTTTAGCTTTCCTTTTAGTCATATACATGACCTTAAACTTTTCCTTTAAACCACCCTTATACCCACGTAATAGTACAGCTAGTTACTAATATTATGGTGGACATTTACCTTTTCTATTCATTTCCAAAGATTAAAACACATCCTTTGCACCATCTGCACCAGTTATCCTTCAGGTTCCCATTCTCTAGTCCAGGGGTTCTTAACTTTTTTTGTTCCACGGACACTTTTGCCAGTCAAATGAAAACCACGGCCCCGTTACTAAATTGACACTATACTGTATATTAATTAATTAATATATCACACTCACACCAACAGGTCCCCTAAGAAAAATGGCTTTTTTTGAATTTCATTTCAAGCTCATGAGATTGCCTCGTTAAGGACCCCTGCTCTTACTTCATTCTCTTTTCTGGTGACCCATATTCAAGTTAGTAATTCCATAAGATTTCACAATATATTTAGTTCATAGTAGCACAATAATACAGTATTTCTTCTTTTGTGTCTGGCTTGCTTCACACAACATAATGTCCTCCAGTTTCATCCATGTTATCATATGTTTCATGACTTCATTTCTTTTAACATATGCATAATAGTCTATCATGTGAATACACCACAGTATGTTTATTCATTCATGTGTTGGTGGATACCTGAGTTGTTCCCAACCTCTGGTATTCATGAATAATGCTGCTATGACAGATATCTATTCGTGTCACTGCTCTCAGTTCTTCAGTTTATATACCTAGAATTGGTATTGCCAGGTCATATGGCAAGTTTATACTGAAATTCCTTATGAACTGCCAAACAGTCCTCCACAGTGACTGTACCATTCTACATTCCCAACAACAGTGAATAAGCGTTACTATGTCTCCACATTCTCTCCAACATTTGTAGTTCTCTGTCTTTTTAATAGTGGCCGTCCTAACAGGTGTGAAATGATATCTTGTACCTCTGATTTGCACTTACCTAATCGCTAGTGAAATTGAACAAGTTCCATGTGGGTTTTTTTGCCATTTGCATTTCTTCTTTGGACAAATGTCTATTCAATCTTTTGCCTATTTTTTGATTGGATTGTTTATCTTTTTAAGGTTGAGTAGTAGCATCTCTTTATGTATCATGGATACTAAACCCTTATCGGATATGTGATTGCCAGGTATTTTCTCCCATTGAGTCGGTTGCATTTTCACCCTTTTGACAAAGTCCTTTGAGGTTGAAAAGTGTTTCATTTTGAGGAGATTCCATTTATCACTCCTGCTTTTGGTATAAGGTCCAAGAAACCACCACCTACCACAAGGTCTTTAAGATGTTTCCCTACATTTTCTTCTAGTAGTTTTATGGTCTTGGCTTTTATATTTAGGTGTTTGATCCATTTTGAGCTGATGCTAATATAGAGGGTAAGATAGGGGTTCTCTTTCAATCTTTTGGTTGTAGATATCCAGTTCTCCCAGCACCATTTGTTGAAGAGATTGTTTTGTCCTTTTAACATGGCTTTGGTACATTTGTTGAAAAGCAGTTAGCCTAATATGTGAGGGCTTATTTCTGGACTCTCAATCTTACTTCACTGATCAATGTGTCTATATTTATGCCAATACCATGCTGTTTTAACCTCTGTACCTTTGTAATATGTTTCAAAGTCAGGGAAATTCCTTATACATTGCTCTGTTGTTGTTTTTTTTGTTTTTTTTTTTAGAATGCTTTTGGCTGTTTGGGTGAAATTTCAATTCCAAATCAAGTTGGTAAATGCCTTTTCTATTTCTTTAAAGTAGACTGTTGGGATTTTGATTGGTATTGCTTTGAAACTATAAATTAGTTTCAGTAGGATTGATATCTTCATGATATTTAGTCTTCCAATTCATGAACACAAAATATCATTCCATTTGTTTATGAAGCCATTGATCTCTTTTTGCATTGTTTTGTAGTTTTCTTCATATAGGTCTTTTACTTCTTTGGTTAAACTAATTCCTAGGTATTTGAATCTTTTTGTTGTTATTGTAAGTGGAATTTCCCCCTGATTTCCTTCTCAGATTGTTCAATACTAGTTTATAGAAACATTACTTATTTTTGCGTGTTGATCTTATATCCTGCCATTTTGCTGAACTAATTTATTATCTCAATTGGCTTTGTTGTAGAAATTTCAGAGTTTTCTAAAATATGGGATCATGTCATCTACAAATAGTGAGCATTTTACATCTTTGATTCCTGTCTAGATGTTTTTTTTGTTTTTTGTTTTTGTTTTTTTTTCTTATCTAATTGCTCTAGTTAGAACTGCTAGTGCAATATTGAATAACAATGGTGACTGTGGGCTTCCTTGTCTTGTTCCTGATCTTACACAGAAAGCTTTAAACTTTCCTCGTTGAGTTCGATGTTGGCTGTGGATTTTCCATATATTCCTTTTATCATATTGAGGAATTTTACTTCTGTTCCTGTCTTTCAAAATGTTTTTATGAAAAAAGGATGCTGGATTTTGTCTAATGCCTTTTCTTCATCGATCCAGTGATCATGTTTTTTTTTTCCTTCTATTTGTTAATGTGGTGTATTATGTTAATTGATTTTCTTATGTTGAACCAACCTTGCATACCAGGAATATAGTCCACTTGGTCATGATGTATAAAACTTTGATATACTGTTGAAATCTATTGACAAGTAATTTGTTTAGAATTTTTGCATTTTTATCATTAGAGAGATTGGTCTTTAATTTTCTTTTCTTGTAGTATCTTTATCAGGCTTTGATATTAAGGTGATGTTGGCTTCATAAAATGTGTTGGGTAACTTTTCCTCTTCTTCAATTTTCTGAAAGTGTTTAAACAAGATTGGTGTTAATTCTTCTCAAAATGCTTGCCAGAATTCACCTATAGATCCATCTGGTCCTGGACATTTCTTTGTTGGCAGGTTTTTGATGACTAATTCAATCTCTTTATATGTGATTCTTTTGTTAAGTTCTTGTATTTCTTGTAGTGCCAGGGTAGGTTGTTCATGCATTTCTAGGAATTTATCCATTTCTTATCAGTTGTCCAGTTTATTGGCATAATGTTTCTCATAATATCCTCTTATGATCCTTTTTATTTTTGTGGAGTGAGTTGTAACTTCATATTTTTTGTTTCTGATTTTATTTATTTACATCTTCTCTCTTTTTTTGTTCATCTAGCTAAGGATTTTCAATTTTATTGATCTCAAAGAACCAGCATTTAGTTTTGTTGATTTTCTCTTTTTTTTGTTGTTCCAATTTCATTTATTTCTCCTCTAATATTTTTTATTTCCTTCCTTCTGATTGTTTTGGGAATGATTTGCTGTTTTTTCTAGTCTTTTCAGTTGCTCAGTTAGATCTTTGATTTTAGCTTTTTCTTCTTTTTTAATATAGGCATTTGGAGTTATAGATTTTCCTCTCAGGACTGCCTTCACTGTATCCCATAAGTTTTGATAAGTTGTGTTCTCATTTTCATTTTTCTCAATATATTTACTAATTTCACTTGCAATTACTTCTTTGACCCACTGACTATTTAGGGGTGTATTGTTCAGCCTTTACATATTTGCAAATTTACCTCTTTCCTGTTTATTATTGATTTCCAGTTTCATTTCCTTTTTATTTCAAAAGGTGCTTTGTATTATTTCAATTGTTATATATATTTTTTGAGACCTGCATTATGACCTAATATGTGGTCTATCCTGGAGAAAGATCCATGAGCACGACAGAAGAATGTATAACCTGCTGAGTTTGGGTGCAATGTTCTGTATATGTATATTAGTTCTAGCTTGTTTATCAAATTGCTCAAGTTATCTGTTTCCTTGTTGATCTTCTGTCTAATTTTTCTATATAATGATGTGAGTTGTGTGTTGAAGTCTCTGACTATTAATATAGAGATGTCTGTTTCTTCTTACAGTTTTGCCATTGTTTGCTTCATGTATTTTAAGGCTCCTGGTTAGGTGCATAAATATTTATGACTGTTATTTCTTCTTGGTGAATTGTCCCTTTTGTTAATGTATAATGGCATTCTTTATCTCTTATAACTTTTTTGCATTTAAAGTCTGTTTTGTCCAATATTAATATAGCTATCACTGTTCTTTTTTGGTTACTGTTTGCGTGGAGTATCTTTTCCCAACCTTTCCCTTTCAGCGTTTATTAAGATATGCTCTTGAAACAGAATTATGTTTTGGATAAGTGAAGTCCTAAAGAATTTAACCCACCTGAGTATATTACTTCTTGTGAAAATCTACATTCACTGCCAGCAATATACAGAATAAGGCATTAACACATAATATAATAAGGGCGTAATTATTACTTCTTACTTTCATATTGGTCTGCTTGAAAATTCGAATGGACATTCAAAACCTCCTCAAACCTTGATAAAAAAATGTCCATAGCTTGGTCACTGAAATGGATGTATGCTCAAAATGAATATGAGAGACTGTAGAGGGTGGTGGCAAATTCCATGGAAAAATGTTTCTAAGTTCAGAAGGTAGGTGAAAGTGGAGAAGTGGGGAAAGTGCATTATACCCTTGTATATGCACATATGGAACCTCATATGTGTTTCCAGTCTTAGCATGCATTTAAATTAATTGCTGACAAGAAAGTTGATATAAATGCACAGGACAAATATAGAATATTGATAGATACAGAGAGTGCTAGTGGGAGAGAGAGAGAGAGAGAGAGAGAGAGAGAGAGAGAGAGAGAGATAGTAAGATGAAGATAAATGTATGATATGGAATTGACTCATTTGATTATGGATTCCAAATTCATAGGGCAGGCAAGAGGCTGAAAATCCCACTGAGATGGTTCTTGAATTTTTTAATGTGAATTTCTCAGGCTTGAAAATCAGGAAGAATAGAGGATATAATTTTGAGGAATAATTATGTCTGATATTTGACCCTCAATTCATTGGATGAAGACCTTCAAATGGTGGATCAGGCTTACCTACATTGTAAGTATAATTTGCTTTAGTTAATATCAACTGGTCACAGATGCTAATTCCATCTATGAAGTATATCTAAAGTAATAACTGGGACATTGTTTACAAATAAATGAATATCAGGAGCTAGGTAAGTTGACACACAAACTTAACCAACAAAACATCCAACTCCTTAAACCATAATTAATCTCGAAATAACAACCTAAACTAGCTTTGTTTCAACCTAGTAGGACCAGCTGAGGTATTTGCTGAGGACAAAGGGAATATGGAATGGGTAGTGGAAAATATAGATATAAATACAAATTATAACCACTTGCCAAAAAGTGGACAACGTAATGAGGTTTCTTTCATATTTTGCTGTGAATATTTTAGTGTGTTCATTTACACATATTTACATTTACATATATAAACACAGTAACCCACACATCTCCAAAATCTTTGGTTTCTCCCATTTCTTTTTATATATCATAAATTTTATTAACATTATATCTTCTTCAGTGGAAAAAGTTTGCATGCTAAGTTGTTTCCACATTATTTATATCACCTTCACAGAAGTATGACTTTGTTTATGTGAAATCTTTTCTCTTTCTAACTCTCTCTGTCTCTTACTCTGTTTGGTCTTTTTATCTAACAGGTTGTTGTAGATTAAATTATGTAACCTCTCAGAAGACATGTTTGTCATCTCAATCTGACTTCCTCTGTGTGTGAACTCCTTCATAAGAAGGACACTCTGATTAAGTATTATCAGTTAATGTGTAGACTCATTTGTTAATATGAACCTGTAGGATTGTATTTATGTGTGGTTGAACCTGAATCTGGAAGCTCTTAAAGGATTACTGGAAACCATATAAAAATAAAGAAGTCAGAGATTCCAAAGGTAGGAGATAAAATCAGAAATCAGGATATGCAGAAGAGCAAATAGGAGGTGGTGATCCAGGATATTGTATGTGACAGGACACACAGAGCAAGCGATGGAATCCCAAGGATTATGGCAAACAAGCATGAGAATGCTACAAAGTTTGTGAAGAAGAGCACCTCAGCTGGTGCTGGTTTTTTGCCTGGCTTGTTGAACCAAAGCTTCAACCCTGAAAGATCTGAACCATTGGTTTTCTTTCCTTGTTTGGGCTGTTGCAGTTTTCCTTTAACTTTAATCACAGGAATGGTAGTACTAAGAGAGATGCTATGTGTTCTTTTGGATTCCAGACATATTCTTCCAATTTCCTTTTTGTTGTACTACTCCAAGTTTCCCTTAGTCAATCAGGATCAATCATGCTAGCCAATGCATGACTCTGCTTTGCTTGTTGATTCAAAGACATAGTAATCTAAAGTGACTGAGTAGAATCATAACTTCCAATGCAATGGAAATATTGCTGTGTTTCCTTTGGAAGCATTCCTCCCTCAGGACATCTAGAACAGCAAAGCAAAAGATTGTGGGGACAGAAAACAAAAATGTTGTTACTGGATAACTGGGGTAATAGCGAGTGGTTCCACTTCCAGTTCCACCTCTTAATTCCTGCAAACATTAATTCTGGCCACAGGAGAAACAGCACTGTCTATTGGAAACTGAGTTAGAACATAAACTGCTTCCTGGAAAATGTTGCACCAGCCCTGCAATGTATTTCCTTCTAGATGTCACCATAACTGAGTTTTCTAAAGGTCATTCCACCATTTTTTTCAATCCAGATGTTACAGAGTGATGGAGAACAAAGTAAAACCAGAGAGGCTCATGAAGATGGGTGCACAGTTGTAATTCATTTGCTGTGAAGTGAGTACCTTGATCAGAAATATTGCTGTGTGAAATACCATGATGGTGGATAAGGCATCCTGTAATCCACTGATAGTGGTTTTCTCAGAAGGTTTGTGTGCAAGGGATACAAACTCATATCCAAAGTAAATGTCTATACAAGTA
This sequence comes from Cabassous unicinctus, assembly GCA_029593785.1. Taxonomy (NCBI): domain Eukaryota; kingdom Metazoa; phylum Chordata; class Mammalia; order Cingulata; family Chlamyphoridae; genus Cabassous; species Cabassous unicinctus. The sequence continues at coordinate 23,758 of JAQZBX010000328.1, forward strand.
AGAACAAAATGCTGCATCTTCCATCATGGAAGTAATCTAATGTAATCACCTGCCAAAAGGTATCAGGCTAATCTCTTCACACAATAGGGCATATGTAGAACTGAGCTTTTGTCTTTCCTGCCGGCATATAGGTTACTAAACAAAATCTTTGACCAGATTTGCCTTGAGGGGTAGATGGGCATGTTGCTGAATCCATGCAAAACCTCCATTCCTGCCACATTGATTAATTTCTCCATGGGCCCATTGTACAATGACAGATGGAGATGTGGAAAGAGGCTGGCTGGTCTCCACAGAAAGATTCATTCTATTCTGTTGATTATAAATATCATCACCTAGTGCGGTCATGCTCTGGTGAGCACTACATGGAAGAGATAGCAATTACTTTTCTACCCATTCAGAAAGGTCAGGTCTATCCACATACCTACCTCCCAGACCTCCTTGTCAACCACTTTCCAATCAAGTTCCTTCCAACTCCCTGACCATCCAGCCAAACAGTTGATAACCCTGGATCACTATTCAATGACTTTTCTGGTCATTTCTCCTTAAAGAAAAATGAAAACCAGGTGCATTGCTTGAAGTTCTGCCACCTGGGAAGATTTCCATTCACACTGTCCTTCAGGGACATACAAGAAATGGGATGTAGAGATTTCAGATGGTGCCTGCCCATTGCACACAATTGCCTGAGAATTCATGCCAAATTTTATCTTCTTCTGACAAGTGATCATAGAAAACTAAAAGAACATAGCTGTGGGGTGGGAGAGACAAGGTAATGTGGCAGGAATGAGGGCCATAGGCATTGTGCCAGTTCCTCAGGTAACTTACTTTCACCTTCAGTCCTGCTTGAACCCATTCTAGTATAGATCACATCCATTTGATGATGGAGTGCTGCCGTGCATGCTCAACTTGATGCTCGGTGGGTCAGACAATACCCAGTTCATGATGGGAAGCTCAGTCTTATGGTAACTTGGTGGAACAATCATTTGTTCAATCTCTGCTTCTACCCGGTGGAAAGCCAAAAGCTGTTTCTCAAAAGAATTGCAGCTATCTAGAGAGGATTCAGGGCCTTGCTCAACTCCTCATCTTCTCTACTGAGATTCACTATTGGGGTATGCAAATGCCCAAACAGCAATTATGACAAGCAAATTGTCTGACAGTATGTAAACAAATATGTTTGTTCAAGAATTCTCCTTGAAAAAAAATTTACTATAATTCTGAAAATTAGAAAAGAAACTGAAATGTGTTATTCTGGAAAATTTGCTTTATAGCCATAGAACTATATATTTAAATGGTGAAACATTAGAAAGAACATATATTTACAAGAAATTTTGGTGTAAGCACTGACATTATCATAACAAAATGGACCTAAGTAAATGGAATTAAAATGAGATATATAAATAATTATGGAGATAAAAAATTGATTCACACATATCTAAGGTAAGTGTAGTGTCTGATAAGGTATATATCTCAATATACAAGTATGTTTTTAGTTTAATGTTGATGTATTTGTAAATATTACATACCATATACATGGTATATTTGCAGGAAGACAGTATGGGAGCATATGCTTGAAAATAATAGCGTAGTTATCTCTTTTTAGAGTTTTTTTCCTTACTTTTTTCATTATGTACTTCTGCATTTGCTCATCAGATCATGTCATAGCTACACATAATTCATTAATTTTTGAGAAAATTGATAAAGTAGAAAAAGGAGAAGAATCAACATTTCCTTACAATTTAAAAATTGCTTAAAAGGAAGTGGTCTAGGATTTTAAAAATTGGATTCTTATTGTTTTCCTGCCTGTTACAATGTTTTTTCTTGTCTCTTAAAGTGGAGTCCCCTGTTAAAGTGTTATTTATGATTTTTTCCCAAAGTTAATTACCCAAATGATCCACTGGTAATTTTTGAACCTGGTCACTAAGGACTCTCTTTTTTATACTACTGTATTTATTTATTTTTATTTTTATTTTTTTAAAATATTTTAAAAGATGCTTAGATTACATAAATGTTACACAAAAATTACAGGGATTTCCATGTTCCCCACCTACCACACCTCCCACAACACCCCACATAAACATCCTTCAATAGTGTTGCACATCACCTGCAATGGATGTACATATCCTGGGGTTTTGCCATTAGGCATGGACCAAAGCTAGCATTGTAGACAGCACTCTCTCCCACACAGTTCTGCATGTTATAAGCTGATGTAAAATGGCCTACATCTGTTGGTGTAATGTCACTCAGGAAAATTCCCAAGTCCTGAAAAAGCACCTGTATAACAACTGCTTTTCCCTTTTCTGCCCCAAAAGCATCCAGTGGCACTGGCTCCACCTCACTATTGTAAATTCTTCCATTGCTTGAATCACATTATGTCTACAACAGAATACCATTAAGTCCACTTTAGTCCATAGTTCTTTCCCCAATCCCGAGGAGTTTGGGATGGTGATGTCCACTCCACCTCCAAGTGAGAGGGAGCTTATATCCCATGGATACAGTGGATGGGATTATCCTGCCTGCGGCTGCAGTCTCTCTCCATTCCCTCGGATGACCGTTGTCCATCATCGTCTCCTAACCAGGTGACTTGCATGAGTCCATTGAGCTATAGAGTAGGAGTTCCAGCTCCACCAAGATTCCAGGCACAGCTGACACATGGGAAGGCCAGAGGCTCCAGTCTCTGGAAGTACACCAAAAAACTCCAGCATCACATATAGGTTTCTATAGAAGGGAATGATGGACCATGTGCAGGGAGGACTTATTTGAGTCCAACTCTGACTAAGGACTCTTTTGTTTATTCATTTAGTTGGGAATTTGGCTAATAAAGGAAATACCACGATTGAAACTTCAAAACTTTCTCTGAACAAAGATAGGACAGAAAATCAACTCTTTCATGGCTAACAGTTCTTTTTAAGTCAATTCATGCAATTATCTGAAGATAGAAATTATAACTCATTCAAGGCTGTTCAAACTGTTCACCAGAGCTGCAGAAATGGTCCTTTATGCATCTTCAGATGGTCTGATATAACTTTCAAGTTTGGACCTACCTTACAGGGGAACATCCCACCTCTCAGGCAAACCATGAGCAATTCCATGTCATTTCTCTATAATAGTGACTGAATCCCTAGCATTTAATTCTTACATTTGATCAAATGATCTGAACTGACCCAATCCCCACTTTAGCAGGGAGTAATATTTCAAAGCAATTTGTTGTTGTAGATTTGATCATGTCCCCCATAAATATGTGTTGAAGACTTATTCCACACTACTGTTGATGTAAACCCATTTTAAAATAAGCATATTGAAGGTATTATTATTAGTTATTATTCATTTGTGAATAGGATCTTTGAAGTTCATAATTAGGGGAGAGCAAATTGAATCTTGAAAGGCCCCTTCCCATAACACTGGAGTTGTTAAAAGGCAGAGAACTGTCTGATACAGAAAGTCAGAAGAAACCTAAAGACAAAAGAAGCCAAAGAATGAAATTGTCATCATGTGAATAGTCGGAGATGCAAGTCAAAAAACCCAAAGGATTTAGGCAACTCAGCAGCAGACCCTACATACTCCAGAAGAAAGCAAAGCCTATTGAAACTTGATTTCAGATTCTGGCAGCCAAAACAGTGAGACAATAAATTCCTGTGTTTTAAACCAACCCATTTTACGGTATATGTCACAACAGCACTGGCAGACAAGGAAAATAGTAAAACTTTCACATAATAATATAATTGGAAGCTTCAGGAAAACTGCAAGAAGACTTTCTTTTAGAAAGCACTGATTCAATTTTTAAGTATTTGCGTAACTGTTGTGGTATTTAGTATGTGTTCTTTGAGAAGATATTTATCAAGAAGTATTTGATAAAAAATTTAGACCTGCAAAGTCTCTGACTTCTGATTTTAATATCTTATTGAGAGTTACAACTAGGAGACAAAATCAGTATCAGTGAATATACCACTATTCATCTTCTTGGCAAATGGGCAAAGACAAGCTGGTAAGACCACTTTTGTCCAGAGTAGAAATAGAGTATATAATCATAATAATGTTTCTCATAATAAGATATACATCACTATATAAATGCATTCAAAGAACATATGTCACAATGTTAGACTCAAAGATTTAGCAAATTACATGTGGAAATTCAATATCACAGTATTGTTTGGATAGATACCAAATAAGAATAATATAGCTGTTTATGGGAAATCTGATTGGAATTTTTTTAGTAAAATATTCTTTGACATTTTGTGCATGTCTGAATTTGTGTTACTTATGAATACTATTCCAGTAAACATCACAGATCTAATTTGAATAAATGTATTTTCTCAGAGTAATTCTTAGAAAGGAGATTGCTTTCTCTGAAAGGCATCCACCGCATATTTCAGAGGTTCATCAGGTTCCAAGAACAATAGATGTTAAACCTAAAACTCGGTCACTGAGTATTTGCAGTGGTTGGAACTAGTGTTTGAGGACCATAGATAAGTAGGAAAGCGGAGAGTAACAGAGAAAAGAATATTCCAGGTAGACAATCAATTTAAAGTGATTATTACAATAACTGGACAAACATACTAGTTGGATTATTTTAAAAAACATCGAGAGAAAATGCAGTATGTAGGTATGGAATTACTCCATACAAGGTGTATTTTACCTTATCCTTGACATTCCAAAGAGCAATACTTTTTAGACATGAAGCAATTAGGTGTTCACAAAAATATCCATGAGGTTATATTTATTGAGTTCAACGGATTTAACTCTGACAAAAGAAAGAAATAAGCAAAATAGAGAACAGCAAGAAAGAAGCACTCAGGAATTAGAATAAAAATGTTGAGAGGTAAAATGTGTGAGGTTTTAAGGAAAGTTTCATGACATTGTTTTAAATAATATGTGGTAAAAAGTACATATTCCACATAGAAATTTTCTCATAAGTTGAGGTAAAAATGGATAAACCTAGGCAAAAACTGTTTCATTATAATGGTTAGGGCAATAAATGTGATTTTAACTAGGTGAAAAAAGAAATGTGGCAAACAAAAGGAAAATGGTTGCATGTTAGAACAATGAAAAATTTAAGTGAAAATTATTAGATATTATCAGACAAGCACTTTTCTATGTTCCATGTATAATAAACAGTTTACTTAATCAAAAGTAGATGAAATATATTATCATTATTTCTGTATTAGAAATTGCATAATGAAGTCACAAACAGGCAGAGAGAGATCAATACTTTAAAGTCGATTTTTTTGCACTTGGTGATACTAATGCTAGAATGTTAGAATGTGTTTCAATTTTACTTCAGAGATGGAGAACATAAAAATTTTTGAATATGCCCTACAACCTTGCATATAGTGCATCCAACGCCCTTAACTTTCTAAGTAATAATTGTAACATTAGACAGAATTACATGAGACAGACAGAAAAGAGTGAATAAAAACTTGATAAAAGAAAAACACAAAATATTGAAATTGTAATGATGCTCAAACTCATATCAAAAGCAAAAGATATGTGGAACTGTATATTGATGACCAAACTGTATGGCATAAAATTACAATTTATTTAAAAAATTACAATAAAAGACATTACATTGTTGAAGTATTTTAAATTTGGCTTTAATATTCAGTAGCAGTCCAAGATAACTATATGAATAATGTCCATCCAATGTGCAGATAAATAAAATATAAATGTGTACATAAATAAAATATATATTGGGAATAAAAAGTGGTAAAAAAGAAGATTTTCTAAAATGTTGGAGTGTGATATAGGTAAAGAAATCTGTTTTGTTAAAAAATATTCTATGATATTTCCAAAACACATAATTGTGGAGATGTGCTTCTAGTTTAATGACAGTGCTTATAATCAAATTAAATAACACTTACATGCATATGAGAAGGTTGGCTGAGTCTGTTGAGCCATTAATTGTTACAAAGTGATATTAATGCATCTCCCATGAAATATCTCTGAATAATAAATGCAGAATGAATAGCCGCCAGAATTCAATGGTGATTAACCACACAATAACAACATTATCCTGGTTCCACTAACTGATTACCCACAACGCATAGTTCTCATTTTCATCTTTCTATTCCCCACCTACATATTGAGTTTAGCTGGGAACCTGATAATAATCTCCCTCACCTTTATGGATGCAAACCTTAAAACTGCCATGTACTTTTTTCTACAAAATTTCTCTTTCTTAAAAATTGAATTTACATCTTCTTGTATTACCAGATACTTGTACAACATAGCAGGTAACAAGTTAATTGCATATGACAATTGTGGCACCCAAATTTCTGAAAGAACTCTCTGATGTTATTGAGATTCTTTTCTTGGCCACCCTGTCCTATGACCACTATATAGCCATTTGCAAACACCAACATTACAATCATGTTGATATTCTTACAAGATTTTGTAGACATGTTATTCATATATAGACTATGGAAAAGTATGTGACTTTGAGGTACTCCTTTTATTAATCCAGATTGATCCTTAAAGTAAATTTCACCTCAAACCCTGGTTTACTATCATGTTGATAAAAATCATTGAGTCAACAATTTCAAATATTTAACTTACTGGTGCAAGGTATCATATACAGGAAACTGGTTGGTTCACAATAGAATGCCCTCAAAACTACAGTCATCTAATATGTATTCTTCCAACATTCTGACAGTGTGATAACATAATCCCCTATGTATTACAACTCCTAAAATTTGGATCAAATCCCCCAGTCTATTGATCTCAAAACCTACTAACCTAAAAATACCAAGAAAACAGCAATTGAGAAAGCTAATCTTAAATCTCCTGGAGCAGACATTTAAATTTATTGTAGTCACACTGTGATATGACCAGAAAACATCCACCCGAATGTCACTGCAGTGACAGATGGTATAGGTTACATGTATCTCTTATCTATGCTGAGTGTTTGGAGAATTCCAGATATACATTTGTCCTGAATTTTTATAAAAATTTCTGACTTCAATTTTGGATTCTCCTTGATCATCATTAAGAAGAAAATGATGTTTCCTTCAGTTTGGAAGGCATACTAGTTCTGATCAGTCAGATTTGTGCAAGAATCCTGGACCCACTGGTTATTCATCTGTAATTGAAAAAAATCTATATATTGGAAGTAGACTTAATATAATCCTAGAATATGGTAATTATTTTAAATCCATCTAGAAAATCATCACAGGTCTCAAAAATATCTAGCAGAAATACATGTAAATTATTTATCCAACAGAAGAAAATACGAACCATCCTGAAAGAAAAACGCAACCACAAATGTCTAGCATATCATTAAAAACTAATTGTTATGCAAAGAATCAAGACTTGAGACACATATCCAAAGGATTAACAGTCAATAGTAAACAATCTTGCAATGCTTCAGGTGTTGGAATTAACAGATGAGTAAATCAAAGCAGATATTACAAATATGCATTAAAATATAGTGTAAATGCTGTCATAATGAATAAAGATTGGGAAAGAACCGCTAACTACAGAAACCATAAATAGACCAAATGGAATTTCTAGTACAAAGAAATGAAATAACTGTAATAAATAATTAATAGATTTATTAATTATTTGACAGAAACTATTAATTAATTGCACAATAATTATTAATTATTTAATTAATTGATTAATTTTATTAATAATAATTAATAAATTATTAATTATATGGCAGAAAAAAGTGTCAGTGTTGTAGAAAATAGAGCATGAGAAAGTATCCAAATTTAGAACAACATACAAATATTGACAAATATGCAGAATTTTGTGATTAGTGTGATTATATTAAGTAGCCTAACAATGTGTAATTGTAGTCTCAGAAGAAGTGGGAAATTGGAAAAGAAAAGGGCTTGAAATAAAAAATATTGAAAATATTCCAAATTTATTTAAAATACCAAATTTCTAAGAAGAATAAATATGAAGGAAAAAGGAAAGAAATTATAGTTATATATATGACTTGGAATATTTCCAAGAGGTGTTTTGGGTGAAAGAGAAGAGGAAAGTTTCATTTAATATTATTTTGTCTTTAACATATACCCAGTGACCAAAATAATAAATGTTCATATGTATCTGTGCATATATGAGTTTGTGAAAAATTTCTGTGCATGTGTTAATGTATTCATGTATTGAAGAAATATTCATTTATTTTATTATTATTTTGTCAGAAATCCTATAGAATATGAAGGAAATCAAATTTAATGCAGGAAATACGAGACTCACACAGGGGGAAAAATGGGTAAAAGGAAACAAGGTAAAAAACAAAACAAAACACAAGAGCTCAATTCTGGGATAGTCACAGTAAGTTCAAGGATTAGAATACAACATAAAAATTATATAAATTCTGCCTATATTGTTCTAGGGGTTCAAGGTAATTCCTATAAAAAAGTACATCAAGTTTTTTTTTATTCATAAACAGGCTTATACGAAAATGTAATGACAAAGGAAAAGCAGTAGAACAGCCAAAATAAGTTTGAAAAGGAAGTATGAAGTGGGAAGACCACTTTTCTCTGTGTTAAGGCTTATTATATAGTTAAAGAAATTAAGATTGTGGTCATTGGTTGAAAAGGCAATTTACTGAATGTGGGAAAATATCCATCTAATTGTACACAGAATTCTCAAAACTCATTATTAAAATAACAAAATCAATCAATCCCAACAGAAAATGGGCTAATAGCACGAGCAAACATTTCACCAAAGAGCATATAATAAGACCATGAAGAGATGTTCATTATTACTAGTCATTAGAGAAATGCAAATTTCAACCACAATACAGTCACTACAGATGCATTAGGTTGGATAAAATAAAATGTAGTGATAACACAAAAGGCTGGCAAGGATGCAGAGAAACATGATGATTTCCAAAAACCAATGTCTGTGAACACTTGTATACCTGAACAATGTTAGTGAACATCTGGGATATGGTTATGTCCATAAAACAGATGGAATCTGAAATTACTGATCAATGGTCTGTGGTCATGATCTGACTCACTGTCAATATTTATAGGAAAAAATGATTTTGTTTGGAGAGAAGGAATGGAGAATAATACTGTAATTTTAACCAGTGTATAGAGTGCTAACATTATTTAGATCACTCTGATATAGCTATGTGGTATAACAAACATGTTTGTAAACTTAGTGATAGAATTAAAGGTAAATCTCTTTTTCACACAATAATGCCCAGAATCAGAAAATATTTTGCAAGGTTAATTTGAAATCTACAAGTGATATAAAATAAGCTATGTAAACCTACTTACCAGAAAAGGAAATAAATTCTATCTTCATAAAAGTAGTAACTCGATCAAATTACTTTAAAAAAGGGTGAAGGAGGAAGGAGAAGAATTGAATCTAACAAGAATATGAATTAAAAGGCCTAATGGAGGGAATTCCTATCCTCTGTGTATGAATCAATTCTGGCAATGTCAGAATATTTGGATGCATCTAGATTTTATATTAAAACATTGTAGAAGTTGATAATAGACAAATAATGGAAGATACCTGACATTAATACCCAAATATGTCTCTCAGTGTAATTGACATGAAGTTAACTTTCAGTAAGGAAGAATTAAAGTCATGGTTATTTAATTTTGGCTTAAATAAATATTTGAAAAGCAATAAATATTTTTCAACAAATTGAGATTAAAAATGAAAAATACACATATTTATGGTCATATCGAGTTATGCAGAGGAAGCATTTGAAAATCAACATTCATTTAGCAATAAAAAAATTCTCAGCACAGAATAAATGATTTTTTCTCATTCTGATAAAAATCAGAGTTATGGGTAAATTTTTTCACCCAAATAGATATATTCATGCCCTAACTCCCTATCATACTGTAACCTTCTTTAGAAACTGATCTTTGAAGGTAATGTTAGTTAAGATGAAGCCAAACTAGACAAAGGTGTGCCCTAATTCAATATGATTTATCTCCTTAAAAGAAGAGAAAATTGGACACGGACAGAGAGAGAGAAAGAGAAGGTGGCCATGTGGCAGAGGCAGAAAATATGATAAATTGCCAGCAACCTGCTGCCAGACTCTATAGGCTTCACAGGAAGTCTGGAAATGGCCATCATTCTATTTCAAATTACTAAATTCCAGAACTGTGGGACAACTACTTTCTGTTGTTTTAAACTTTCCAGATTGTTGTATTTCTTATGGCACCCCTAGGAAACTAACACAGACATCTACAAGAACCTACAATTTATAATATCGTAGTTTATGTGAAATACTCATTGCTTCTACCTTAAGATCAGGATGAACTTGGAGGACATTATGCTTTGTGAAGCAAGCCAGATACAAAAGGACAAATTCTGTATGATTGCCCTATTATGAACTAAATATATTATGTGAAATATAAATATATTCTGTGAAATATGAGTATGAGTAAAATTGCATGTATAAACCCATTTTTCTTTGAAACTGAACAATTGTAGTTTAATACTACAAAATGTTACTATCAGACAAAAAATGCATTATACTAATTGACAGAGGACAAACACAGAGCACTAAAGGTTAAATGTAAATATAAATCAATTTATAAAGGTGAAATGAGATTAGTGGTTATGTAGGGCTGGAGAAGGAATGGCAAGGGGTGTGGAGTCTTTCTTTTAGGAGTAATGAAATTATTCTAAAATGTTTGAGAGGATGAATATACAACCTTGTGATTCTACTATAATCCATTGATTATATAATTAGCATAAATCATATGGTATGTGAATATATCTCAATAAAACTGCTTAATAAACAAATAAATAATTGTGCAAAAATAGCCAAAAATAGCAGTTATGTACAGCAGGGAAAACAGAGAGAGATTGAGAGGTGAGGAAATTTATTATTATTATTATTGAAGTGATGAATATGCTGTAATAATGATTGAAGTTATGAACACACAGTTATATGATTATACAAAATACCATTTATTGTACACTTCCAAAAAATTGTAGCTTTTATTAATATGTATTAATATAATTGATTTGTTTAAAAAATTTTGGTACATTAACAAAAAAAAACAGTAGCTGAAAATTCAAAACAATGCCTAAAATATGAAATATTTAGGCTAAAAACTGGAATAAAAAAGATGTGAACTCCTATACACTGAAAGCTACATTTTTTGGATAAAGAAGTTTAAAAAGAGACATATAAATGGAGGTATATCTCAATTATACAACTGAAAGCCTAATGTTGAGTTCAATTCTATCCAAGTCAGTCTCGAGATTCAGTACTATCCCCCACATCACCCACGTACAACATATATAAAATTGACAAGCTCCATATAACTCAATGGAAGTACAGTTGACCTAGAATAAAAGAATCAATTCTGAAAACAACAAAGTTTTAGGATCTACACTAACTTATTTTATTATGGACTATAGAACTATAGTAAGAGAGTGTGATATTTGCATTAAGGTAGATCAGAGATCAATGGAAAAGAATAGGCACTGCTGAAGAAATCCCTTATATTTATGGTTATAGATTTATTTTGAGATGCAAAATCATCTCATTGGTAAGGGGTAGTCTTTTTAAAAAAATGGTAAAGAAGAATTGGATATCCCTGTTAAATAAAATGAACTTCTACCCCTACTTTTCACTATTTACAAAATTAACAAAAAATTAATGTTGATATTGGGTTAAGTCACACTTTCTTAGATAAAGCACAAAAAGCATGATCCATTAAAAACTGATGAGATGCAATTTATCAGAATTGAGATTATCTGCTATTATCAAGACCATGTTAAGAAATGAGAAGGCAAAATACAAACTGGTTAAATATTTGCAAACCAAATGTCTGAAAAAAGATTGCAACAAGACTATATAAAGAACTATCAAAATAAATAAGAAAAAACAAAACCAAATTATAAAACAGGCAAAAGGGTTTAAACAGACACGTCAGAAGGAAGATACACAACAAATAAGTAAACAAATACGATCAAACTTATTAGCTATTAGATTTATGAAAATTAAAATCACAATATGAAATCACTCAACATCTATTACTAGGCCTAAATTGCAAAGACTAATCATATAAAAAATTTCGACAAAGAATACTCTTGCATTGCTTGTGGGAATGTAAATCATAATACCACTTTGGAAAACATTTGGCAGTTTCTGTGGATTATTTTTTTGCAGTTTTTTATGCATATACCTTCTGAAACCCAGCCATTCCACTCTTATGTACTTACCCAGTAGAAATGAAAGAACATGCCATTACAGAGATTGAGGCATGAATATTCATAGCATCTTTATTCAAAATTGCTACATAATTGAAAGGACAAATTATCTCCTAAGAAGAATACTTTGGATTTTTTCTCATAAATGAAATAGAACCAACTACACTTACATATAAAATGAATGTATCACAAAACAAATTATGCTGTGTGAATTAAGCGAGATGAAAATGAGTTCATATATTATAATCCCATTTAAAAAAAAATTAAAATTCTCCAAAACACAAATTAATCTATAGTTACAAAAACAGATCAGTGGTTTGCTGTATACTGAAAAGTTGGGGCATAGGCAGGAAGGAGGGATTAAAAAGTGCACAGGGACACTGTTGGGTATGATGTATATGTCTATTACCTTGACTACAGGTACATACTCTAGGGAGTACACATGTCAAAACTTATCACATTGTACACATTACATTTGTGCAGTTTGTTGTACATCAATTATCTCTCATAACGCTGTCAAAAACTAAAAGGAAAAATATCGATTTTGATGGCATCAAATATAAATCAAATGCCAACAAATCAGCAAGACATTTGTAAAGACTTATTATAAGTTTAGTATATATATTTAATATATTTATAAGAACAAACTATGAATAGATCTAAGAAAGTTAAGGTACCCTAAAGACCTAATTACAGTGACAAATTTTGTAAATAAATTTAACTTAGGGTCCTTCTATAACATTGTGCAGCATTTCTAAAAAATATGATTTTGATCTGGAAATATCACTCAGCAATTATTTTCATACATATGGAAAATATTAGTATGAAGATACTTTTGACTGAATAACTTATTACTGTACAAATGAAGAACATAATAAGCATAGTTCAAGTTGTTAAAATAAATGCCATCATCATACAGCCAATTTGATTTATAATGATAAATTACATTGCTCAGAAATTACATTATATGATAAATTAAGAGGTTTTTTAAAGCTATAAAAGCGTATCTTATGCATCTATATTAAGATTGGTAGCAAATGCTTATGCATTTGTAAATAAATGTAATATAGCGGGTGTACTTAAAGAAAGAAAAATCTGGAAGGATAAATCTTTCAATATAATCAGTAGTCTTGTATCATTGTATAAACTTTTCCTTCTGCCTATCTTATTAAGAGTGTTCAACTATAGTACAAATTCATAACATATGATAAAGAAATATATTCTTAAATTAAAGGATTTTATTTGCCCAAATATCTTGGTAAATATGAAAGTTTTAAGAAATGAGCAATGTTTTAATAATAAAGATGTCACCCTGACCTGTATCTGATTCTGATGTATCATCCCGTCTCCAAGGGCACATTCCCTACTGACGCCAGCGTTACTTATCTTTTTTTTTTTTTTCCAAATACCATTACTCAGAAAATTCACCAATTACTCTTGAATGTAGGTCACAAAGGACACTTTTTTTTCACTTACTGGCATCTTATCAATTTTTAAAAGTCATGTTGTAATCTTTAAAAGCATCACTTTATCATTATTTAGAATATCATCTCTTCTACCAGTGAATAGAGTTCCTGACATCTCAGTCTTCACAATAATTTATTTTCTTTTCCATGAGGGAGTGAGTAAGAATATATTTGGGGGCTTGTAATAGCACTAAGCCCATTATCAGGTAGTCTGTAAACCTTGCTGAGGATGGCAATCCCAGGAGCTCTCTGCATTCCCAGACATGCCAGTAAATGTGAAGATATAAATGTATTCATCAAAAATATCACATCCGCCATTAGAGTATTAATATTTCTATGTGTAAACAACAAAAAGATAATCTGATTTACTAAGAGAAGAGTAAGCATGATGATGTTTTCTCTTTGATTTTAATTCCCTTTGTAGGATTTGATCATGTTTTCCTCCTGAGAAAAAAAGGATTTCAGGAATAATTTATATATTTTATCATGTATTCAACATATATTATGTGATTTCAATTTTTAGAGAGAATTTATCTTGTGTAGACAGATAGCATGACCTGGAAGGGTTTTATGCATAAAATGCAGTAATAAATCCACAAATAACTCAATATAATAAATATTCATGGAAATTTTTACTACACACACAAATTCAAATAAGCTAGGCACAAGGGAAAAAGTATTTCTATACATTTATTTTAGAAATTCTCCAGTTTTGAGATAGATAATGATCGTATAATGGAAATATGCAAGTCCCTGCCTGCATAACTAATGGTTGCTGCCTGGGAAATACCGGTGGAACATCTTACACCAATTCATGAACCAAAGTTTCTTGACTTCTGCATTGCGTATGTCATTATTAGGTTAAAATGTTATTAGCGAAGAAAAAAAATTACTGGAAATTCACAGAGAAATAAGGGAGTTATCCTTTATTTCAGAAGTAAAGATAACACAGTTATTCAGAAAATATTTATATATTCTGAGAAAAAGTGGATTAGATAGGGGAGTCAGCAGCAAGTTGGTGTGGGGAAGAGGTTTAAAAACTCTTGTGCTAAAAATCAATGAACAAACAAAAATCTTATGAAACAAAAACCTCAATTACTTTTCTAGAGTGTGTATAATAAGCACAAGTTGTCTTTTATTGATTGTGTTAAAAAAGATAAAAATTTGTCAAGAAAAAACATGAAATCTTTTATGAGATTTTGTGATTTAATTTTTGAATAGGACAGAATTCTTGAGAGCCAAAGGACATCATTGCTACCCAGAAATATATATGTCCTCTGCAAACTATTTAGGCAAAAGGGAAAATTAAGCAGGAATGGAACTTAAGCATTATTAATACATTATTTAAAATGTAGTAGGGAATTAAAAACTGAATACATTGACTTCTAGAATAAATAATCTATAAGAAAATGTCTCTGAATATATCATACAGATGGACAAGAAGTTGGAAGCCAGTGATGAGAAATGGTACAGTAGCAGCATTCATTCTGCTGGGACTGACAGATGACTCTCGGATACAGGTTCTGCTTTTTATATTTCTACTTCTCACCTACATGCTGAGTGTAACTGGGAACCTGACCATCATCACTCTCATCTTTGTGGATTCCCATCTGAAAACACCCGTGTACTTTTTCTTACAAATTTCTCCTTCTTAGAGGTCTCCTTCACATCTACATGTATTCCTAGGTATTTGTATACCATAGCCTACAGGTGTCAGGGTCATTACCTACAATGCTTGTATGGTATGGTCCAAGTGCTTTTTACTGACCTCTTTGCAGTAAATGAATTTTACCTCCTTGCTGCCATGTCCTATGACTGCTATGTGGCCA
Organism: Cabassous unicinctus; assembly: GCA_029593785.1. Classification (NCBI taxonomy): domain Eukaryota; kingdom Metazoa; phylum Chordata; class Mammalia; order Cingulata; family Chlamyphoridae; genus Cabassous; species Cabassous unicinctus. Next base: position 39,191 of record JAQZBX010000328.1, read on the forward strand.
TCTGCAAACCCCTACATCATGTGACCGTCATAAGCAGCAGAGTCTGCAGGGTTCTCATCATCTGTTTTTGGATGGTTGGTTTTTGTGTATTAATCCCACCACTTAGCCTGGGTTTAAAGGTGGAATTTTGTGATCTAGCATCATTGATCATTTTATCTGTGATGCATTTCCCCTGGTGAAAATCACACGCTCAGACATATGGTCCATAGAACAGACAGTTATAATCTATGCTGTGCTGACCTTGAATATGACTTTGACTTGTATAGTTCTATCTTATGCTTACAACGTCAGGACAATTTTTAGATTCTCCTCAGTCCAGCAAAGGAAGAAGGCTTTTTTGACTTGCTCTTCTCACATGATTGTGGTTTTCATCACCTATGGCACATGCATTTTCATCTATATGAATCCTTCAACAAAGGAAGAAGTGACTTTAAATCAAGTTGTTTCACTGCTCATTTCTTCTGTTTCACCTACGTTGAACCATTTTATTTATACCTTGAGGAACAATCAAGTTAAGAAATCCTTCAAGGGCTCAATTAAAAGAATACCATTGATCTCCACCAAGTAAAATAAATTGTTATAAAGAAACATTTGAAAAGTAAAGATAAATGGCCCTGGAAATTTCCTCCCTGATATTAATTAATTTTAGTGTTTTTTAAATTTTCTAGAATTCAGTTTCATTAATTTTCTCAACAAGTCTTAAAAATAGTTTGTATTGAACATGCCCAATACTATATAGTTGTTTTTCAAACTAAAACCCCATAATATTTTTCATGTCATTGAGAGAACATGTAAAAAACTTTTGAAACTCAGTTAAGAAAGAAATCAACTTCATAATATTATATTATAAGACATAACAGGAGTTACTTTTCTAATTCAGTATATGGTATGGTAAAATTTCTTGTAGCTCTACAAAAATATACCTAAAATGATATCAAAATACATGTAATATGAACAATTTTATGTAAAGGTATATAAAGGATGAATAATAGCATAATATAAAAATATAAAGAGCAGTTTAGAGAGAGTATAATAGAACTTATAGTATTGGGAAAGTGGAGGATTAAGGTAACCTCAAAATAATACTACTACAAATAAAAAACTGTTAGATAAAATTTAATAAAGATTCTTTTTAATCTATAGTTGAATGCATTACAAGGGTATAAATAAGTGGTCAGAAAGAAATATGCAATCTAAAATAGAGCAATGAGCTATAAAATGACTTGTGGATCTCAAGAGAGCATACTTGGCTGATGATAGCAGGGGCTTGCATTATGGATCCCAGGGATTTAGGCACAAAGTCTCAAGTTCAATACAGTGAAAGCACTAGGAATGACACACACACAAATGTTAGAACTGCCCAATCACTGCAAACCTAATGAAATTTTCATTATAAAATAATACACTTTCTGTAAATTATATTTTTCTGAAAGTTTTTTCAACGCACTAGGAATGTTTGAGAAACTGTGCTTACATATAACAGAAATACAGCTTTACAGTTCAAATTGTGTCATGGTTATGTAAATAATTCAAAATAAAGATTTATAAATACACACAAATATAAATCCTTAAAAATTAAGATACTTAAAATTTATATCCAATTATCTAATTACAGGCTTGAAAGCAATGATTTTGCTAGCCTATGTTTATACTGTCCTTCGTAATCGATATTCTAAATTCAGACTCCATGTGTTTTCATATTTTAATTGTATCAAATAAGTGAAATCATATAATATTTGTCCTTTCATGTTTGGCTTATTTCACCCACCAGAATGTCTTCAGTTATCATCCATGTTGTTGCATGTATCAGGCCTTCATTTATTTTGAAGACTAAGTAATATTCTATTGTAGGTACATACGCATTTTATTTACCCATTCATCTATTGATGGACACTGGATTGCTTCCATTTTTGGCAATTGTGATTAATGTCACTATGAATATTGGCTTGTGAGTTTCTGTTTGTGTCTTGCTTTCAACACTTTGGAGGTATGTACCTAGTATTGGGATTGCCAGTTTCAAACGCTAGTTCTATAATGAGCTTTCTGATGAACCGCCACACTGTTTGCCATAGCAGCTGCAACATTTACCATTGCTACCAGCCATGAAAGAGTGTTCCTATTTCTCCATATCCTCTTCTACACTTATTTTATTTGTTTTTAAGTAGCCATGCTAGTGGGTGTGAACTGGTATCTCATTGTGGTTTTGATTGGATTTCTCAGAGATTTAATGACATTGAGCACCCTCTCATGTACTTTCTGAACATTTGTATATTTTCTTTGCAGAGATTTCTGTTCAAGTCTTTTGCCCATTTGTTAATTTGTTTGACTTTTTTTAAGTTGATGGATTTCATTATATATTCTATATATTAAACAGTTATCAAATATGTGTTTCCAAATATTTTCTTCCATTCTGTAGGTTGTTTTACTTTCACAGTAAAATCCTTTGAGGTTCAAATGCTTTTAATTTTGTTGAGGTTTCATTTATCTATATTTTCTTTTTTTACGTGTGCTTTGAGTGTAAATTCTATGAAAACATTATTTAACACAAAGCTCTGAAGGTCCTTCCCTATATTTTCTTATAGGAGTTAGATATTTCTAGCTCTCATCTTAAGGTTTCTGATTTATTTTGATTTGATTGGAGTATACAGTGTAAGATAAGGGTCATCCTTTGTGTGAAAATGGAGACTCAGATTTCTCAACACCATTTTTTCAAGAGATTTTTGTTCCCAATTGCGAGTTCTTTGCAACCTTGTCAAAAATCAGTTGGCCATAAATGTGAGAGTTGGTTTCTGAGCTCTCAATTCTATTCCATACATGTATATGTCAGTCCTTGTGCCAGTACAATCCTGTTTTGATTTCTGTGGCTTTGTAACAAGTTTTAATATTGGGAATTGTGAACCATCCAACCTCATTCCTTTATTTAAAGATGACTAGCTATTTGGGACCACTTATTCTTCAATGTAAATTTTATGATTTTCTTTTCAAAGAAAGTAGTTGGAATTTTTATTGGGAATGCATTAAAAGGCTTTGGAAAGGATTGACTTCTTAATGATGTTTAGTATTACAATCCATGAATTTGGAATGTCCTTCCATTTAGGACACCTGTGATTTCTTTAAGCAATGATATATAGTTTTTTGTGTTTATGTCCTTTACACCCTTGGTTAGATTTATTCTTATATGTTTGTTTATTTGGTTGCTATTGTGAATCTAATTTTTTCTTGATTTCTTCTTCTGATTGTCCATGGCTTCTGTGTAGAAATGCTACTCATGTTGGGGTGTTGATTTCTACCCTGCCACTTTGCTGAATTTCTTATTAGCACTAATAACTTTGTCATGGATCTTTCAGGATTTTGTATATATAGGATTATATCATCTGCAAATCTTGCCAAGCAGTTGGGTGTTGGGAGAGTATATCTGAGTTTTGCTGATGAAGCAGTCATGCTTGAAAAACTAAAAGTCAGCCAAAGCTGTGTTATGCCCTTCTCACTCTTTTCCAGAGATGAAATTTATTCTGGATTCTGCTTTTCTGGAAGCTGGACATGGAAAGGTGTACTTTCATTCAATGACCAATGCTGCAATCATGAGATTGAGCCCTGAAGGCTTTCTCACATTTGTGAAGAATACAGGACATGATTCTATAACTTTAAAAAGGTATTAAAAGTGATCGGAAAAGGGAAAAAAAATCCCTTCTCATTTGATTACCTGTTATTACTTTTTCTTGTCTAATTGCACTGGCAACAACTTCCAGTTGAATGATGAATAACTGTGGTGACAATGGGCATCCTGGTTTGTTTGTTTTTTCCTCATCTTAGAAAGCTTTCAGTCTTTCACCATCAATAGTATGTTATCTGTGGGCTTTTCATATATGGCCTTCATCACGTTCAGGAAGTTTCTTACTATACCTAGTGTTCTAAGAGTTTTGTTTGTTTTGTTTTGTTTTGATCATGAAAGGGTGCTTTTTTTTTTGGTCAAATATAGAGGTGTATTTTGTCCTCTCAGCACTGCCTTCATTGCATGCAATAAGTTTTCTTATTTTGTGTTTCTATTTTTATTTGCCTCAAGATATTTTCTAGTTTAATTCTGATTTCCTTTTAAAAATCTATTGTTTTTTAAAATCTAATTTGCTATGACAAATACCATGCAGTGGGTTGGCTAAAACAACAAAAATTTATTAGTTCTTGGTTTTAGACTCCAGAAGTTTCAAATCAGGGTGCTGACAAAGTCATACTTCCTCCACAAACCATGTAGCATTCTGGTGATGGTTTGTCATGATCTTTTGGATTCAATGGCTTGCATCTCTGCCTCATGTCAAATACAATGTTCTAGGTCACTACCTTGCATTTGGTCTTCTTTATTACTTTGTCTTCTGGCTCACACTCCTACCTGTGTAATCTTTAGTTTCTTTATTTGTATAAGGCCTCCAGGAATTCCATTCTGGGATTCCTGATTCAGGTTTAACCCTACTTAAATATGATCCTAGAAGATCCTATTCACAAAACAGTCTACAAATTAAGTGATAATAGATCCTTAAAGTATTTTACTTTCAAATGAGTTCACACCCACCCACAGGAATTCAGATTAAAATTATGAACATGTTTTCTGAGAGGGTACATAACTCAATCTACAACAACCTGTTAGATACAAAGCCCAACCAATATATATCCAGTTAAACTTTCCAGAGATGTACATAAATTCAGAGAGAAAAAGAGTGAGAGACAGAGAGAGATAGAATGAAAAGATATATAGTTGAAAGATGGATAGATAAATAGATGATAGAAGATAGAGAGAGAGAGGAAGGAAGAAAGTAAAGAGGAGAGGGAGGGAGGAAGGAAGGAAAGAAGGAAGGAAAAAAGGAAGGAAAGAAGGAAGGAAGGAAGGAAGAGTCAGATAAAGATAGAGGTTATAATAAGGATTTGGCTCATGTGATTGTAGGAATATCAATTCCAAATTCATAGGGCAGGAAAGAGGCTCAAAATTCCACTGAGAAAGCTGTTGATTTTTTGAGACTGAATTCCTTAGGCTGGAAAGTCATGGAAAAATATAGGATATAAACTTGAGGAAACATTCCTTCTGACATAGGAACCCTCAGGTCTTGGGATGAAGACCTCCAAATGACAGGTGAGGTCTACCTGAATTACGAATTATAATGTTCTTTATTTAAGGTCAACTGGTTGCAGATGCTAATTCCATCTATGAAATACATCTATAGTAACAACTAGGCCTTTGTTTACCAATAAATGGATGCTATAATCCAAACACATTGACACCTAAACTTACCGATTACTGTCTAATGGTCAACTTGTTACCCAATCACATCTCATTATACCATCCCTAATCTCCAAATAATGACTAAAACAAAGGCATACATCTACTGATCTGATGTAATTAACCTGAATACAAGTTAAAAGCACACTAACCCTTTCCATGGAAGAGGATGTAAAGTTAATAAAATTTATGCTGTATGAAAGAGGTGGGATAGGGAAGAAAATAAAGATTTTGGAGATGTGTGGAAATGTGTGTGTATATATATAAATAAATATGTATACCTGCACACACTAAAATATTTACAACAAAATATAAAAGAAACTTCATTACAGTTGTAAGTGATTATAACTTGTATTTATATCTACATTTTCCACTACTCATTCCATATTCTCTTTGTCCTCAGTTTAGTTTAATGTTAATGCGCTTGTAAATATTAGATATCATATAAATGAGTATATTTTCAGAAGACAGTATGGAAGCATATGTGTGAATATAATAACATTAGTTATCTCTTTGTAATCCTTCCTCATTTGCATTGTGTTCTTCCGCATTTGCTCATATGATGATGTTGTCATAGCTACACATCATTTATTCATTTTTGAGAAAATTGATAAAGGAGGAAATGGAGATGAATGACCATTTAAATACCTTACAAGTTAGAAATTAATTTAAAGGAAGCAGCCTGTGTTTTTAAAAAATTATATCTTTATTGTTTTCCTACCTATTTCTACTGAATGCTTTCAATGGTTTTACCTGTCTCTACACACTGAGTCTTCACTGTTTTCGTGTTATGTATGATTTTTCCCCCAAAGTTAATTACACAAATGATCCATCAGTAAGTTTTGAACCTCGGTCACCAAGGACAGTTTTGTTTATTCATTTGGTTGCAGGTTTGACAAATAAAAGAAACACCAAGTTTGAAAAAACAAAACTCTCTTTTATCAAATAGAGGTCAGAAAGTCAATCTTTTCACGGTAGTAGGAGTTCCTTTTAAACCAATTTATGCACTTGATTGACAATAGTAACTGTAACTGTTCATGTGCATTCAAACAGAAGTGACCAGAACTGTGCATGTTTTCAACATAACATTCATTTTCAAATTTATAAATGTGAGGGTTATTCTATTTAAATAACTGATAGAGGTAGGCTATGATTAACTGCCAGAGGTGTATGTATGCTGAATTCTTTTGTTTGGGTTATATCCTCTTTTGAAAGAGTAAGTGATATTTGTGACTGGTAAATGGATTTTTCCTGATTGTATAAACCTGAGATGAGAGACATAATATGTCTATCAAAGAAATGTCAGTTTTTTCAAGCATTACTCTCAGATAGTCTTTCTTTGTTGATATGATAATTTTTATGCAATCATGAGTAGGAAGGCATAGGAAGGTAGTATAACTTGAGGGACATTAAGTATCAATGAGGCCCTACCAAGAAAAAAAGCATACAAAGTACCCTTTGTCTCATGTCACATCAACTCAGTAGAAATACAAATTTAAAAATATTTAAAACTTAATATAAAGAGTAATCAATCAGTAAGAACATAATTTATCACTCAACACCTACTCTGTAATATCAGAGTCATTATGGAAGAACATTGTTAATCTCTGGTAAGAAAACATGACCTTTCAGAATGAAATACTATTCAATTTAGCAGTGCTGCAGAATTATATCAGGGAAGCACAGGCATCTCTATGTTTAGAAAAAGCAAATACAGTGAGGGAAGTGGGCTGCAGAAATGATCTTTTATGCATCCCCAGATGGTCTGATGTAAATGTCAAGTGTGAACCTACCTTACAGGATCTCAGGCAAACCTTGAGCAAGTTCATGCCCTTTCCGTATAATACTGACTGAATTCCTCTGACCTAACTCTGATATTTGGATACATAACCAGAACCCACCCTCTCTCCACCTAAGCAAGGAGGGAATATTTTAAAGCAATGTGTTTTTGTAGATTTAATCATTCACTCCATTAAGATGTGTTCAAGTCTTTTTCCACATTGCTGTTTTTGTGAACCCACATGTAGATAGAAACTTTAAAGGTGTTATTATTTGTGGGCTCATTTGAGAATAGTATATTCAAAGACCTAATAAGATGAGACCAAATGAATGAGGGTGGGCCCTATTCCTTATCACTGGAATCCTTATGACGCAGAGGAAATTCCAACACAATAAGGCAGCAGAAGCCAAAGAATGAAGAAGTATCCATGTGACAGTGACAGAGATGCAAAACAAGTAACCCCAAGGATTGTGGCAAGCCAGCAGCAGATGCTACAGACTACAGATGAAAGCATGGCACGTTGAAATTTGATTTTGGATTCTAGCATCCAAATCTATGATATTAAATTCCTGGTGTTTAAGCTAATCAATTGTGTGGTATTTGTCACTGCAGCCCTAGCAGAAAAGGACCATTGTAAAACTTTCATATAATTATGTATTTGGAGGGTCCAGGAAAATTTCAGAAAGACTGTCTTTTGGGAAGCACTGATCCAATTTTTAAAAGTTTGCTTCGCTCATGTAGTATTTATTATGTATTATTTGAGAAGATATCTATCAAGAAGAATTTGATAAAAACTTAGACCTGCAAATTCCCTGAATTTCTGTTTTAATATCTTACTGATAACTGGTCAAAGATGACAGAGTAAGGAATGATAGGCAGCACTTCTCCTGAAGCTGTGTGATGGTAGGCAGATTTGCCTGAAAGAAGGGAAGACAAGAGACTCTGGGGGCAATTGGAGAGGGTAGTTAGAGATGGGGACCCACTTGGCCAGGGGAAAGGGAAGCTGTAGGAGAGAGGGCAATCAAGTCACACACAGATGGCTCAGAGGGACAGGGAATGCAGGGGGTGACTTGACTGGAAGACCAGCACTCAGCCAGCTACAAGATTAAGGAAAGCCTCCAGGCAACCAAGGGATTGTCCCAGTACCCAAAAGGCTTTTAGAGTGGGGAATCTGTGGGGCAAACAATTGTGTGACCAGTACCCAGCCAACTCAGGGGAACAGAGATGTAGGGGGTAAGGAAGATAGTGTTATCAGAGCAGTTAGGGTAAGGGGAGTGTCAGCCAGAGTTGAAGTAGCTCCAGGCAAAGGGGAGGTGGGAGCTGGTCAAGTATGCCGTCATACTCACCGGCCCTGTGAGAGAGAGGAACTGGATCAATGAGGGGGTGGATTGACAGGTGCCTAACAGTCCTGGAGAGAGTGAATCCAGGAAAGGCAACAAACAAATCATCAGAAGGTCAATTGGCCTGAGAGAAAAGAGGGTGGGGAGAGGACAGATGATTAGCCTTCAGAAGCCTAACCAGTGGAGTTGGTGTAGCTCAAGGGTGTACCTTAGTGGTTGAAAGACTGACCCACATATATGAGGTCCTTGTACCTCTTTAAAAAAGAAAAAAAAGAAGAAGAAACAAAAAGTCTAACCACCCTGAGGGATGGAGTGACAGGAACAGGCAGCCCAGAAGCTGCAGGTGACAAACAGTCCGGAAGAGAAAGGATGCAGAGAGTGTTCCAGTGAACTGTCAGGCACCCACTGGCTCCTTAGGGAGTAGGGGTTGAGATCAAGCAGCGTTGTGACAGTGAACTTATAGACTGAGTTTTTTTTTTTTCAGGTTTTTTGGTTTGTTAATTTATATTTTATATTTACTTTTTATTCTTTACTCTTTATTTTTTATTTTTTTTCTCTACACCCAGTTACCTTATGGGCTACCGGGCAATTAAATGTTGAGTACTGGCAGCCTGAGACAATTGCTAGTGGCCTGAGAGGGAAGACTGTTTTTTCTGTTTTTTTTTTCCTTTGCTTCTTTTATTTTCTTTTCCTACTTTATTCTCTGTTTTCCTCGTTAGTTTCTTTATTTCTTTTCTTTCCTTTTTCCCCCTTCTGTTGCTTTTCTTTGCTCCCACCTTCTCATTTGTTATTCATTTTCTTTCATCTCTTTTGATCTTTCAAGTCTTTTATCTTATTTTCCAGTTTTTTTTAACTCTATCTTTTTTATTCATATTTCTATGTATTTTTTATGATTTTTCACTCTTACTACTTATTTTTTCCTGGTTCTTTTATGATTCCTTTTCCACCTCTTTTTTTTTTATTATTTTTTCCTTTCTTCTTTCTTTCCTTTTCTATGGTTTTAATATTTATGGGTGGGAGGAAACATGAACAAATAAAAAGATGCAGATTTAATATAACCAAGTGCAAAAGATGCCAAAGTGACCACTAATAAAGTGGTTTCCTGCACATTTCTTCTATTTCACCAACGTTGAACCTCTTTACTTATACTCTGAGGAACAATCAAGTTAACAAAGCCTTCAAGGACTTAATCAAAAGGAAAGAAATGTTGTCTAATAAGTAATGAAAACAATATGTAAAGGAACATTTCAAAAGAAAAGATTTGTTTTTATCATTTATGGTGCTGGGCATTTTCACTCATTGCTTATAAACTTCTTTTAGTATCAATACCACTGTTCCATTAATTTTCTTAACACTTCTGTAAAATATTTTCCATTAAACACTCCTCAAACCAATCTTGCATGCACACTTTTCATACAAAGAGTTGATAATGTTTTATATCTCATTTAGAAAACATTAACATATAATTTTTCAAAAATAACTTTTGGAATGGAATTAACTTCATAATATTATATTTTAACTTAGAGTAAATCTAAGCAAGACATTAGCAAGACATTGAATTCCCAGCCCCTTGGTAGGCAGGGACTCACAGAGAAAATTACATGGCAGAGTACAGATTTGGAGTTTTGATGTTGGATCCGCAGGAAGTAAATACACAAAGAAGCAGATAAGTAAGGAAAGAGATAAGGCTCCCTTAGACACTGCAGAAGCCCCAGGAAGAGAATGTGCCTGATAGTCTACAGCTGACCTTGTGAAGAGAGCAGAGCAGCTGAGCCTGGAAAGAAAGCTCCCGGGGAGAGGGGCAGCCATATGCTAACCTATAGCTGAAAAGTGAAGGAGCTGGAACCACGAGCCTTTAGGAGGAAGAGGAAGGCTGAACTCTTGTAGAGACCAGTAGCCATTTTGCTCCAACACATGTCAACAGACTTTGGTGAGGGAAGCAACTCATGCTTTATGGTGTTGTGAATGTAAGTTTCTACCCCAATTAAATACCCTTTATAAGAATTAACATATTTCTGGTACTGCATCACCACTCCTTTCGCTGACTAATATACTAACCAAACTACAAGGAAAGACATTAAAATGTTGAAGAAGTTTAATGTTTTGTCTTAAGGTTCAGTTGCAGTTAGCTTAACTGGTTGGGATTGATAATGAAAAGGAATAAAATCATGTCAATTCTATGGAGCTGGATGAACAAGTTTACATAATATTTCCAAAAGCCGGTGGCTGTGAACACCTGCACAGTGATATCTAGGATATGGTTAGGTCCACAAACCAGATGGAATCCTACATTACTGAACAATGGTCTGTAACCATGATCTGAGTCACTGAGTATCTATGTACATAGGAAGAAATCATTTTGTTAGGGAGAAGAAATGGAGACAATTTCTGTATTTTTAACTGACTCATTGTTTGCCAAACATCACTTTGACATTTATGCCATGGACAGTTTGTAAAATATATTGAAATACAATTTGTAAATATAGTTTGTTTAATATAGAATTAAATGTAAACCTCTTTTTCAGACAATAATGCCTTGGATCAGAAAATATTTTGTGAAATTTAATTTGAAATCTGCAAGTGATGTATTCACTATGAAAACCAATTATGCAGAAAAAGAAATATATTCTACTTCAAAAAAGTAGAAAATTGATTAAAGGACTACAAAAGGTTGAAGGAAGAAGAAGAATTGAACTGAAGGAGAATATGAAAAGTGACACAGAGGAAAATGTCATGATTAACATGCCTTATGGAGGGAATTCCTAGTCTCTTGCATTATTCACTTCAGGCAACGTCAGAATCTTAGTAAGTGTCTTAGTTTTATACAAAGCATTGTAGAAGTTGAAGAAAGACAAATAATGGAAGCTATCTGTGAAATTGTGACCTAAACACGTCCTTCAATATAAGTGACACAAACCACAGGCAGTAGTAGTTCCAGCCCCACATATTTTCTTTGCACAGTGTTTTTTCTGATGATAAAGAAAGAGCTTGAGGAGCTCTGCTTTAGGTTACAGCACTCATTCTGTTACTGCAGTTCTTCTGAAATATTTGAATTCTTAAAATCATTATTAGTATATGGAATGAGATATCTGATTCATATCTCAGACATTTCATTACTTTATTTCTAATCTTACATATTAACAAAAGAAAGAGGAAATAGTATTTATGATATTAATAAATAGAATGCCACTGAAAAGTTCAAAAGGCTTGATGGCACATCTCTTATCAGAAAAGGAATAGAAGGGAATTTTTTTAATCTGAGAAAAGATTTCTATATAACTTTATAAGCAAAACTATTTAGGATAAAAAAGTGAATGTGGAGCCTGGGTTAAAAAAAAAATAGATGTCCTGCTAGTGCAAAAAGTCAGGAAAAAGAAATTAAATGTATATACGTTGCTAAGAAATCATTAAAATCACAATTATATACTAGGGGCATAAATATTTGAAAAACAATGTATTTCACCATATTTTGAAACTAAAAATGAAAAATATGCATAAGAACAGTCATGTCAAATTATACAGAAGTGCTTGAAAAACTAAACAGGTGCCAGTAAAAATTCTCAGCACACAAGGAAAAAAAAGGATATTTTTTCATTCTGATAGAAGACACTTTATAGGTTGAATGTTTCCCGAAATACATATATATGTATTCATGCCCTAGCTCCCTACCCTAATCTAGCCCTATTCAGAAATTGATCTTTGAAGATAATGTTAGTTAAGATGAGGCTAAACTGAACTAGGGTGGGCCCTAATCCAATATGATTTATATCTTTAAAAGAAGAGAAAATTGGACACAGCAGAGAGACAGAGAAGATGGACATGCCGTAGAGGCAGAAAATGCCAGCAAATCATTGTCAGAACCTTGAAGGCTTCACAGGAAGCCTGGAAACAGCTATGAATATATTTCAGATTACTAGATTCCAGAACTGTGAGACAATAAATTTCCATTATTTTAAGCTACCCAGACTCTGGTACTTAGGGTTTCTATGGAAACCCTAGGAAACTGAGACAGACATCTACAAAAACCTACAACTAACATCCTGTTTAATGGAAAACACAGCCTTACCCCTAAGATCAAGAATAAGGGAAGGACATCAGCACAGGCCACTTCTATTCAACATGCTACTGGTGGATATGGTCAAGCAGTTAAGCCAAAAATAGAGGAAAAGCTTAGATCTATTAGATGGATGAAAATAGTTGTCTTTATTTGCCTCAACAACATCATGTTTGTTAAAATTATATATCTTCTTTTTAAAAAGTCATAATTAGCAAGAAAGTTTTTAAGTGTTTCAGGAAAATGATCCACATACAATATTCAAATATATTAGTATATTAACAGAAAAACAACAGTAATTGAAAATACAAGCTGCACCTAAAATATGAAATATTTGCACCTAAATTTACAAAATATGTGAAAGAACTATGCACTGAAAACTACAAATTTTGCTTAAAGAAGTTTAAAAAGAGATATTGAAATGGAGGTATATTCTACTTCCGTGGATTGAAAGACTAAATATTGCTGAGTTCAATTCTAGGCAATTCAATCTATAGATTTAGTGCAATCCCAATCAAAATCCAAGCAAAATTTATGTAAAAATTATCGAGCTGATTATAAATTAAATGGAAATGAAAATAGACCTAGAATTGTCAAATCAACTCTGAAAAGAACAAAGATGAAGGATCTATATTATATGATTTAACATGTACTATAGAGCTACAGTCATTAAGAAAGTGCAATAATAGTACAAAATAATTGGCTACCCATACTAACAAAAAATGAACATCTATCCCTACCTTGCACTATTTACCAAAATTAACACAAAATTAATATTGATATTGGATTAGGCAAAAATGTCTTAGCTATAACACGAAAAATATGATATATTAAAAAAAACTGATGAGAGTTGAGGCAAGATTTTGGCTGAGTAAGAAGCTCCAAACGTCATCTCTTCCCACAGGGCACTTAGTAAACACGCTGAGCTATATAAAGCACCTGTTTCAGGGGCCCAGCAGACTAGAAGAGCATCATGCAACATCCTTGAAAGAATAGAAGGAAGAGCCTGCACATCTGCAGTGAAGTTGCTTGAGCAGAGCATTCCACACAATGGAGGCCCATCCATCCTCCAATGGAGGCACCAGCCTCTTTGAGATCTGTTCAGAGGCTGGAGTTGGAAGCTGCATTTCCAAAAATGGGGGAGGAAGAGATGGTTGGTCACTGACTTCAGCTACCGTTTAGTAAATTCAGGTGGCTAAAGTATAATCCTAAGAGCAGCTAAAGTTTGAAACTATCCAAGTCAGAAAGAGGCCAGCAGCTGCCATTTTAACTCTTCACCCACCAAGAGGGGAAGCAGGGCTTGACTGAAAATCATAGAGATGCTATGGACCAGCTTCTTTCCACTCAGATCAGACTGCAGTACTAGCCTAAACTCCAGCCCTGCCTCCAGCAGGGAGGAAGTCAGCAGAAAATGCACCAACCTCTCCAGCTAACTGCAGGTGACTTTGCCTGACACAGACTGCATAGTAGGCACCTGGGCCTCCATTCAGGTATCCTAATAGGATAAAAGAGGAGCTGTGTTTCCTTGTCTTCTCTGGGCAGCTGCCGGTGTTTTTGGTCCTAAACAACTGGTTTCTTGAGCACATTCAATTCCATCTCCAACACTCCACTCCCATAGGAAAGGTGGTGGCTTCTATTTCTTCAGTCTCTTTGGGCATCTGCAGATGATTTTAGCCAAGACAAACTGGATATTAGGCCACCTATACCTCCTTCCCTGCTCCTCAATAGGATAGGAGTAGAGCTCTGTTTCCTCAGCTTCTCTGGGCAACTGCAGACACCTCCAGCCAGCATAAATTTATTTGTTGAGGACCTTCCATTCCATCTCCATCCCTGACCCCTCCCCCCTCAGAAAGGAAGAGCGTCCTGATGTTTCCTCAGTTTCTTAGGGCAATTGTAGTTACTGTTAGCCTGAACAATCCCAACTGTTGAGGGCTTGTGGCTCCACCCACAACCCCTATATGACAAGAGGGTGTGGTGCCTTTCAGGACAACAGAAGGCAAATTCAGCCCACAAGGATTAGATTTTTGGGCACTTTGGAGGGCCCATCCCCTCCCTTATATGGGGAAGAGGGTTGCTGGTGCTATGTCCATCTACCTTGGCAATTGCATCATTTTAGACCCAAATGGTTTAGATTGTTTCCAAACCTTTAACTCCATCCCTGCCCCAAGCAAGGGAGGAAGGGACATGAAGCTTCATCAGTCTCTTCGGGAAACTACATACATCCTTGGCTTGCATGACTTCAGTTTTTACACATGGCAGCGGCTCTGAACCTACCCCTGGCAGCAGAGAAATGTGGGAGAAGCTTCATCAGTTCTGAAGCAATGAGGACAGCTGCAGTTTCCATATCCTACAGTAACAACTACAACCTTGGCTCCTACTATACCATCAGCAAGGGAGGAATGGCAAGAAAAACCTAAGCCAAAGAGAAAAGAAAGGCACCCAGAATAAATCCATTTAGTAAGCAAGATGCCAAGACACCAACAAGAAAATTACAATCCTTACCATGATACAGGGAGATATGGCCCAGTCAAAGGAAAAAGATTAGCCTCTAGATGACATAAAGGAGTTGAGACAACTAGTCATAAATGTTCAGACAAATCTCTTTAATAAATTATATGAGATGGCTGAAGAACTTAGGGATATTAAGAAGACATTGGGTAAGCACAAAGAAGAATTTGAAAGCATACATAGTAAACTAGCAGATCTTTTGGGAATGAAAGGTGCAATGAATGAAATTAAAAATACAATGGACAAATTTAAAAAGTCAGATGAAAGGATCAGTGAGCTTGAAGACATGGCCTAGGAAAGTGAACATACAGAAGAATAAATGAAGAAAAGAATGGAAGAAACTGAATAGTTTTTCAGGGAACTAAACAATGGCAAGAGACATGCAAATATACATGGTATTGATGTCCCAGAAGCAGAAGTGAAGGAAAAGGTGCAGAAGGAATATTTGCAGAAAAAATGGTAGAAAATTCCCTAACCCTAATGAAGGACATAAATATCCATGTTCAAGGAGCACAACATTCTCCCATCTGAATAAATCTGAATAGAGCAGCACCAAGACACATACTAATTAGAAGGACAAATGCCAGACACAGAGACAGAACTCTGAGAACAATAAGAGAAAAGCAATGATAACATATAAGGGATAACCAATGAGATTAAGTGCAAATTGCTCACCAAAACCCATGCTAGCAGGAAGGCAGTGGTAAATATATTTTAGATACTGCAAGAGATACTGCCTCCAAATGAATGATATCATTTCTTCCATTGATAAAATCACAATAAGTCTATAGTAGAATACCAGTAAGTCTACTTTAGTCCATAGTTCATTCCCCAATCCTGAGGATTCTGCGATGATGTTGCCCACTTCACCTCTAATTAAGAGGAGGCTTTGATCCCATGGGGCAAATGGATGGGACTCTCTTGCTTGCAGTTGTAGACATTCTCGGTTCTTTGGGATGGTCGTTGTCCATCATCATCTTCTTGTTAGTTGTCCTGGGTGAGTCCAAAGAACTGGAGAGTAGGTATTGCAACTACATTGAATTTCACGGCCTAGCTGGCACATGGACAATCCAGAGATTAAAGTCTCTTAAACGTACACCTTCCAACTCCAGCACCAATTATAGCTTCAAATATAAGGGACAGAAGAGGCATGTGTAGAGAAGTTACATCTGATTCCTACTCTGTCATACTAGGGAGAAAGAATTCCAAAGTAGGGCCCACTGGCAAAGCACCAAACTCTGGAGTATTCTGCCATGACCATAGGTCCTAGGTGTCTCCAGAGCCCTTAGACTCCCCACTATTTGGGTTAGTATCTACCTTGGCTGTCAATGAGATCCTGCTGAGACATGCATAAGCACTATCTCTCTGATAACCTCCTGACTCACTTTGAAGTCTCTTAGCAATATACACTCAATTGTCTTTATGTTTTCCCCCTTTTATTTGAGGTCTTTTTCCAATTGTATCAGCAGCTGGTGCTTGGTAGTAATCCCTTGGTGCCAGGGAGGCTCATCCCTGAGAGTCATGATCCACACTGGGGGGAAGGTAATGCATTTATATGCTGAGATTGGCTTAGAGAGAGGCCACATTTGAGCAACAAGGAGGCTCTCAGGAGGCAACTCTTAAGCACTCTCCAACACTAGGCTAACTTGTAAATTAAAGAGCAAAAGCCTCACAAGCATAGTCATCAAAATCGAGGGCCCATCAATGGACCATCTTCTTTATTAGTTATTGCCCTTGCACTTGGGGGATTGTTGCTCTTTCATTAGAGAATATAGCAGATCTACCCAGGATGGGAATTCAATAATCTCCACCCACCGTGGCATCACTCCAGGAACATTTGAACATATTTATATACCTTATATGTATTCCCAGGAGAACTTCCTCCCATGTATCCCCCATTACTGATACCGCTCTCCATTCATCCTCCCCTGCCATAGTTGTAACCCTTCTGTGATCCAACACCTCTTTGGAAATGAAGCCAAGAATATTGCCAAATTCGATTAATAGGAAAATGAAATAATAATGTTAGGTTTAAACATAAGAAATAAAACACGTACTAATTTAGAGAACCTAAAACTAAAGATTGGGTTAGTAAAAAATGAAACACATTAAAAATATAAAAATAAAATAAAATAAAATATTTGACGTTTTTCCTTTCATCACTCTAATATTAGTTTTCCAGTCTGTACAGTGGCATTTTCTTCCATTTATTACCCAGTGTCTTACTTTTTTTATATATTGTCTTCAAAGAAGTTTTAGGTCACAGTAAGGTTACATAGAGAATATAGGGGACTCCTATATACCCAGCATCCTCCCCCTTTTCCCCCTTCCCTATTAATAATCTTTTTGGATATGGATGGTACATTTGTTACAACTGATGTATAAATATTGGAACATATCTACCCACCATGGAATGGTTTACATTATGGTGTACATTTTAGAGCATACAATTTTATAATTTTTGCATGAAATTTAGCATGGCCTGTATCCATCATTGCATTATCATCCAGAATGCTTCCATTGTCCCCAAATAACCCCTCTTCAATCTCTTCTATACCTCCCTCCGCCTAAGATTCTTAGATATTTGCAACAACTCTGGGGGCTGGACACATTAGTCTGTCTTCCGTTATTAAGAAGTGCCCATTCTCATGAGATGCACACAACCATCTGTTTGAGAACATATCAGGCCTCCCCAGCATGTGAGTCCATCTCCTTCCCACTCATCATGTGAGTCTCCCCCCACTGTTACAGCACACTATTACAAAATGATCACTTGCACAGTCTCTAGAAGACAGTCCCAGATGCGCTCTGTCCCAAATGCCCCCCCCCCATTTACCACTCTAAGCCATCATATTGCCGATAAGAGTTTTCTCAAAACTGTAGTTTCACCCACGTACCCACCTATCCCCAGTGTTCATCGATTCCCTCTCCCAACCCTTGTCCCAGTTCCTTGGAGCAACCAACACATACGCCCCACCCTACACTCCTGTCAAGCTTGGACCACCCAACATAATAGTATTCCTACACCCCTGTCATATCTCTTCACTACACAACTACTCACTTCCACCTTATTATAGATTTTGCTCGTATGGGTGTTGGCTCACAATCTTCTCATTTCCTGTTTCCTGTAAACCTATTTTCCAGACTCCAGCTCTCAGAGTCCTCTAGATTTGCTTAATTCATATCAGAGAGGTCATGTAATATTTGTCCTTCAATGCCTGGCTTGCTTTACTTAACAAAATTCCTCAAGAATCATCCATGTTTTCCTGTGTACTGTATTTCTTATTTCAGCTGAGTAATATTATATTGTATGTATATGCCACATTTCGTTTATCCATTCATCTGCTAATGGGCATTTGGGTTGATTCCAACTTTTGGCAATAGTGAATAATGCCTCTATGAACATTGATGTGCATATATCTGTTCGAGTCCTTGCTTTCAGTTCTTCTGGGAATATACCCAGCAGTGAAATTGCTGGGTTATATGGCAAAACTAGATTTAGTTATTTGAGGAACCACCAAATTGTCCTCCACAATGGCTGGAACATTCTACATTCCTTCTAGCAGTGGATGAGGGTTCACATTCTTCCAGATACTCTCCAACACTTGTAGCCCTCTGTTCTTTCAATGGCTGCAAATCTAATGGGTGTAAGACGGTATCTCATTGTAGTTTTGATTTGCATATCCCTAATAGCTAGTGATGTTGAGCATCTTTTCATGTGGTTTTTTAGCTATTTGTAGTTCTTCTTTGGAGAAGTGTCTGTTCAAATCACTTGCCATTTTTTAAATGGGTTTTTTGTATTTTTATTTTCAAGTTATAGGATTTCTTTATATACGTTGACTATCAGGCTCCTGTCAGATATATGGTACCAAATATTTTTTTCTATTGGGTAGGTTGTCTTTTCACTTTATTGACAAACTCCTTTGAAGTGCAAAAGGGTTTAATTTTTAGGAGGTCCCATTTATCTATTTTTTCTTTCACTGCTCATACTTTGGGTGTGAAATTCATGAAACATTTTCCTATTACAAGTTCCTGTAGATGTTCCCCTACATTATCTTCCAAGGTCTTTATGGTCTTGTTTCTTATATTTAGATCTTTGATCCATCTTGAGTTGATTTTTGTATAAGGTGTGAGATGGTGTTCCTCTCTCATTCTTTTGTAAATGTATATTCACTTCTCCAAGCACCATTTGTTGAAAAGGCCGTTCTCTCCCAGTTGAGTGGGCTTGGTGGCCTGGTCAACTATCAGGTGACTGTATATGTGAGGATCTATATCAGCACTCTCAATTTGGATCCATTGGTCAGTATGTCTATGCTTGTGCCAATACCATACAGTTTCTACCACTGTAGCTTTGTAGTATGCTTTAAGGTCAGGCAATGTGGTTCCTTTGACTTCATTTTTCTTGTTCAATATGTCTTTGGCTATTCGGGACCTATTGCCCTTCCAATTAAATTTTATTGCTAGTTTTTCCAAGTCAGTAAAAATGTTGTGTTGAGTTTTATTGGGATTATGTTAAATCTGTATATTAATTTGTGTAGGATAGACATCTTAAATAATGTTTAGTCTTCCTATCCATGAACAGGGAATAATCTTCCACTTATTTAAGTCTTTGATTTTCTTTAACAGTGCTGTGTAGAATTTTTGTGTAGAAGTTATTTACATCTTTAGTTAAGTTTATTCATATGTATTTGATTCTTTTAGTTACTATTGTATGTTATTTTTTTCGTGATTTCCACCTCAGATTACTCATTATCAGTATACAGAAATGCTACTAATATGAGCATTGATCTTATTGCCTGTGACTTCACTGAACTCATTTATAAGCTCTAGAAGCTTTGTTGTAGATTTCTCAGGGCGTACTATGCATAGGATCAGATCATCTGCAAATAGTGAAATTTTTACTTCTTCCTTTCCAATTTCGATGATTTTTATATATTTTTCTTGCCTCATTGCTCGAGCAAGGACTTCAAAGACAATATTAAATAGGAGCAGTCATAGTGGGCATCCTTGTATTGTTCCCTATCTTAAAGGGAAAGCTTTTAGGATTTCACCATTGTATATGATGTTAGCTATGAGGTTTTCATATATGCCCTTTATCTTATTCAGAAAGTTTCCTTCTATTCCTATCATTTGCAATGCTTTTATCAGGAAAAGGTGCTGTATTTTGTGAAATGCTTTTCCTCCATCTATAGAGATGATTATGTGTTTTTTTGTTGTTGTTATTGTTCTGATCTATTCATGTCTTGTATTACATTGACTGATTTTCTTATGTTGAAACATCCTTTCATACCTGGGATGAAACCCACTTGGTCATGGTGTATAATTCATTTGATGTGTTGCTGAATACGATTAGCAAGTATTATGTTGAGGATTTTAGCATCTAGGTTCATCAGAGAGATTGGTCTGTAATTTTCCTTTCTTGTGGCATCTTTGTTTGGTTTTGGTATTAGGGTAATGTCAGCATGATAACATAAGTTAAGCATTGTTCCTTCTACTTCTATTTTTTTGGGAGAAGTTAAGCATGATTGGTGTAATTTCTTTCTGGAATATTTGCTAAAATTCACCTGTGAAGCTGTCTGATCCTGGGCTCTTCTTAGTTGGGAGGATTTTGATGACTGATTCTATCTCTTTACTTGTGCTTGGTCTGTTGAGTTCATCAATTTCTTCCTCCATCAATGTAGGCTGCTTGTGTGTTTCTAGAAATTTGTCCATTTCCTCTAAATTATCCTTCTTGTTTCCATATAATTTTTCAAAGTATCCTCTTATAATACTTTATTTCTGTGGGGTCATTGGTGATAACCCCTTCCTCATTTCTTATTTTGTTTATTTCCATCTTCTCTCTATTTTTCTTTGTTAGTCTAGCTAAGGGTTTCTCAATTTTCTTGAACATCTCGAAGAACTAGCTTTTGGGTTTGTTTATTTTTCATGGTGATTTCTTCATTTTTATTTCATTTAGTTCTGCTCTAATCTTTGTTATGTCCTTCTTTCTACTTACTTTTGGATTGGTTTGTTGTTCTTTTTTAATTCCTCCAGTTGTGCAGTTAAGTCTTCCATTTTAAATCATTCTTCTTTTTTGATATATGCATTTATGACTATGAATTTCCCTCTGAGTACAGCTTTTTCTGCATCCCATAAGTTTTTATATGCTGTGTTGTCATTTCATTCATTTCAAGGAAGTTACTGATTTCTTTTAAAAATTTCTTCTTCACCCACTGTTTTCTAGGTGTATGTTGTTTAACTTCCATAACTTTGTGCCTAATCTGGTTCTCTGGCCCTCACTAATTTCCAGCATTATTCCACTGTGGTCAGAGAAATTAGTCTGTATAATTTCATTCTTTCTCAGTTCATTGACAATTTTTCTGTGGTCTAGCATGTGGTAAATCTTGGAGAATGATCCATGTGCAATCAAGAAGTGATATACATCTCACTATATTTTGGTGCAGCGTTCTCTACATTTTTATTAGGTCCCAATCCTGTAATGTATTATTCAGCATCTTTGTTTCTTTATTGATTTTCTTTCAAGATGTTTTGTCTAATGGTGATAATGGTCTATTAACATCCCCTTCTATAATTGTAGAGGCATCTAATTCTCCACTTATTTTCTCCAGTGTTTTCCTCATGAGTGTTTTTTTTTAAGATTTATTGATTTATTTATTTTATCTATTTTCATCCACCCTTCCCCCATTGTTTTTTGTTGTTGTTGTTGTTTTGGGCCCATTCACTAGGGCAATTCTCTATGTCAGTTTCCTGCCCTCTCATATCATCCTTCTCCACCTATATTCACTGGGATTCGGTCCTGGGAACCTCCGATGGGGTACAGAGGCATTCTGCCACCTGCACCTCCTTAGTTCCTTGTTTTTTGTTGTGTTCCATCTTGGCTTTCCCTTTTGTCACTCTCCTGTTACATCATCATCTTGCTGTGTGGCTCTGCAGGGCCTGGCATGCCCACCCATGAGGTCTGGTGGTACACCTACACACATAGCTTAGGGGCTCACCCACTTGTGGGGCCTGATTGCACACCCATGCACAGGGCCTAATTGACATACTGACTAGCTTCCCGTGCACCTTCTATGTTTTTCTTTAGTTTACTGGGAGGTCCCAGGGATCGAACCCAGGTCCCTACAAATGGGAGATGGATGCCCAAGCATTTGAGCCTCATCTGCCCCACTTCCTCATGTATTTTGAGGTGCCCTGGTTTGGTGCATAAATGAGTATGATTGTTCTTTCTTCTTGAAAGTTTACCCCTTTTACTAACATACTGTCCATCTTTTTTCCCTTACAACACTTTTACATTTAAAGCCTATTTTGTGTAATATTAGTATAGTTATGCCCAACCTTTTTTTGGTTATTGTTTGCTTATAAAATTGTTTTGCACACATTCACTTTCAGCCTCCTTTAATCCCTGGATCTAAGGTGGGTTTCTTGTAGACAGCATATAGATAGGTCATATTACCTTATCCATTCTGCTAATCTGTGTCTCTTGACTGGTGAGGTTAATCCATTAACACTCAGTGTTTTTACTCTCAAGGAATTACTTACATTAGCCATAATTTTGGGGGGCTTATGTATGTCATATAATGTTTTTAATTTTTGTGTGTGTTTTTAGTTGTTCTTTCACTCTCCTCCAACTCTCTCTCTCTTGTTTTTTCCTTTCAACCTGCAGAACTCCCTTTAGTATTTCTTGAAAGATAGGTTTCTTTTTGCATACTCTTTTAATTTCTGTTTATCTGTGCATATTTTGAACTCTCCATCATTTTGAACACCAACTTTGCTGGATAGAGAATTCTTGGCTGGAAGTTTGTTTTTTTTATTTTTTGACTATGTCATAGCACTGCCTTCTGCCATCCATACTTTTAGATGAAAATCAGCACTTCATTTTATTGAGCTTCTCTTGTATGTGATGGTTCTCTTTTCTCTTTCTGCCTTCAGTATTTTCTCTTTTTCTTGGGCACAGAAGAATTTGAAAATTATATGTCTTGGAGTAGGCCTGTTGGGATTTATACTGCTTGGGGTGTGTTGTGCTTCCTGGACATGTATGTCCATCTCCTTAAATAGGGT